>OZ017789.1:2703515-2746015 GCA_963969325.1 Lycopodina hypogea
TCATTTAGTGGATGCAATTGATACTTGTTTGAGACTGGTCTGTCTTCATGTAGGCATGAAGGAGGAGTCTGAGAGACTTGAGATGTGCCGGCAAGTGCTGGATGAGTTGCCTGAGGCGAACTACAACCTCCTCAAGTACCTCATAGCGTTCCTCAACAAGGTACTATATAACTGAGCAGGACTTTTTGTTCCCCTTTCAAAATAAAATTGAATAGGTCTTAATTAATTTTTTTTTAATTGAAAAAATTCTTTTTATTAAATTCACTATGAAGATTCCTTTTGTTTCACTCCTTGGTTGAACATGGAAACGGCTGTTCCTATGAGCTATACACCTAGATTAATCTATATACAAAATGTTTTACTCAGCATCATTTGATGGAGCTGGATAAACATTAGTATGAGCAAATGAAAGGAGTGAAAATCATTTTAATGCTGCCCAACATTTTATTTTTTGGTGTCAACTTGATATCTACACAATGCATAACTCACTTACTGATAGCAGACAGACACATAGACATTACAGAAACACAAACATGCAAGCTCATCAAAGTGCGCTAATGTTCATCAAAGTGCGCTTATGTTCATCAAAGTGCGCTAATATTCATCAAAGTGCGCTTATGTTCATCAAAGTGCACTAATGTTCATCGAAGTGCACTAATGTTCATTAAAGTGTGCTATTGTTCATCAAAGTGCGCTAATGTTCATGAAAGTGCATTAATGTTCATGAAAGTGCGCTAATGTTCATCAATGTGCATTAATGTTCATCAAAGGGTGCTCACATTCATACACGGTCGAACACGCTCGCATTATGCAGACACTCTATTTCATGGTACGAGCTGGAAAAACAAGTAGTAGTTATATTTTTTCAGAGATTGAGATGGATGCTTGGCTAGAAGTAAGTTTACTAACAGCACGATGTGAAGTTATGATCTCACTAAGACAAACTTCTCCAGTAAGGGTACTTTACCAAGTTGTGTGTTGTATTGAGATATCGTAGAATACTTCAGAACAATCCTGTTTATCCTTGATATGTATGCATGCGTGTGTGTGTGTTGGTGTGCAGGTTCGTGAGCATGAAGAAGTGAACAAGATGAGTGCCCTGAACCTTGCCATCGTATTTGGACCCAACCTCATCTGGTCCACGGACGAAGTGGCCAGTTTGATGGGTCTTGGAGAGATCAATTCCTTCACCATGATCATGATACAGAACTACAACCAACTGTTCACAGAATAGATACACTTGTTCCTGATAGAATAGCTGCACTTGTTCTTGTTGAAGTTCATTTTATGTGACATATTTCACTGGCCATATAACACTTGTACTGTAATACTCTTGACTAATATAAATTAATATAGAGACAAGTTCTGACCGTCTGAATGGCCACAGGGTAAAATGGCCACTCGTCTTCTTGGGTTGCATTGAAAGATGATCTTCCTGCACATGTAAAGGTTGAACCACTTGAGTTGTGTTGTTCTGGCCAGTTTGAGTCACTTCTATTATATTATCCTAATAGATGGTATGTAGTGGATCACTCTCCAATGCATCCATCCACACACACAAGAATGTTGTACCTTGGGAGTCCTGGACCCACAGACATAGTCAACCGGTTGCAGTTGACTAAATTATAAAGCACATGAGTTGCTCTGTGGAATAAAAATTAAAGACTAGAAATATATTTAACTGGTTATAAATATTAGAAAAGCACCCATCCTAGGATGGAGACCACACCCCAGCACCCCCCCCCCCCCCCCCCCCCCCCAAAGGTATTTTAGCATAGGACCCATCCTATGCATGGAAAGACATGGAAGACCTTCATATAATTATAGATCTGTTGTTTGTTATCTCATCCCTGATGCTTGGGTCTGCAGGGCTAAAAATGAAGTAAAGAAAAAGAGCTGGAAGGGTTCCATGCAGTTGCTGATGCATGGTTAAGATGTAGTAAGTTTGGTGGTTTACTCAGGTACTGAGTTGTGACCACAATCAGGAAATTATTTGGGGAATAGCCCCATAGGTACGGTTTTACTCTGACCTTCACCAAGCTTCCTTAATCCACCCCAAGGTGACCCTCATTAAGCCCTGTATATTTGAGCCCTTTTGGCTCAATTATCTGGGAGGAGTTAGCAAACAAACTGATCTTTACCGAACTTCTTATGATGTCACCAGGGTGACCCCCATCAAACCTTGAAAATTTGAGCCGGTTAGTCCCAATAATCTGGAAGTAGTTACTGGGCAAACAAGCAAACAAATAAATGAACAAGCAAACAAATAAATGAACAAGCAAACAACAACAAAATTGAGAATTATAGTAAGATTTGTCTTCTGGATAATATCTCAGCAAGCTGCTGTCCAACCATCCCTTATATAGTTTCACCAGCTATGAGTTCTATTTTCCCCAGGCTAAAGGGACTACTTCTTAGTGAGTAGTGTGCACTAATTTACTTTCTTAACCACCTGACCCCTGACAAGAGGCCATCCTTTTCATCCAGTGTGCCTCTAAATTATTATGAAATCACAGTTGTGTACTTCACACTTTACGCTGGCCTTAAGTCTGTTATTGATGTATGAATGATTGCCCTAGGTGTGGTGTTGGTTACACTGAGTGAGAGTACAACACATAGGGAACAATGATGGCTACTATGCAGATTGACAACTGGTTATGTTATTTGAAGTTCTTTGATATGCCAGAATTAAACAAAATATATATATTTTTTAATGTTTCTATTTATCAGTAGAATTGAAGACAGGTCCCATAGTGAGAGAAAACATATTTTTTCCTATTTTATGTTACCAATAGCCAATTTTAGATAGTTGTATTCTGTTTGTTTGACTGATTTAATCAATTATTCTGTGTTTAATGGTTATATTGTGTTTTTGAGTCATGTCAGTGATTGTTTATTAAATGTTTTGTGTTTGTGTGACTAATGGATTTCCATATTAGGACATGTTGGACAATAGTGCAATCTGACCAATGGCTGACAGACCAATGACTGACAGACTCTGAATATACACTTATATCATATATAAGTGGGAACAAATAGGCACAATCTCATTTTAGCATGCCTTCTATGAGATCAAGGGACCTTTCTCAATCCTTACCAGTTGAGTCCTGATGGAATATATTCAGAATTACCATTTTATCCTCAATTTTTCAGTAGGTTAGCTAAAGCAGTGCTAATAATTCACATGTCTCAGACTTCTAGATGACATTAAGTTATGCACGGGACTGAATAAGAGCAAAGTATGGAATAGTTTGAGTATACCTAATCTTCATTAATTTCTTTTGCAGGTATGGCTGCCTCATCCCATTGTTATGATATTGAAGATCTTATCCATGATGACTTTTGCCAAAATTATTTCGAGTTAATAGATCTTCAGAATGACATTTCTCCCTTTAATCGATCAGTGGAGGAGGAGAAGTGAAGGACTAACGTGCAGAAAAAGGAGACCTCTCTTGTACTCATTCTGCAAATACAATATCTAGGAATGGAAAATAATGCTAATTTTGTTCATAAATGTTCTTGAAGATTTTGTTGCTAAATGCCTGTTGCCTAAAAGGTGAGGTTGAATAGTTCGGAAAGTGGTGGTGAGTAATATTGTGTGTGTGTGTCTGTACTACTAAGCTAATTCCCAATAAACAGATATGTAGCCTGACTTATGTATCTGTCTCCTGCACCACATCCAATGGCAGTCTGCTCCGATCTTCACCCATTTTCATAACAAATTTCTCTGTGAACATAAAAATATTGAAAAAATTGTTTAAAAATGTTTCTATAATTATAAATTCATATAAAATACTTTGGCTGTGTGGTAATAATAATTAATTTTATTGTGTTATGGTGAGTCTGTTGTAAATGTGTGCAGGTACAAACCATGAAGGAAGACCTGTTATGCTGCATGCAGCTGTTGATTCTCTCCCAGTATTCACGTCAACCATCACAGATTATTTGAATGAATGAGTGAGTGTGCATATCTGTGTGTGCATGCATGTGTATGCAATGGAATAGAGACTTACATCAGAAAACAGGAATATCCTGTTACCCCTGAAGATATAAGCTATACTTGTTGCCTTGGAGGCAATATAATCAAGATAATATTGGTAAAAAAATGTCTGACTACATTGCTTTTGAAAAAAAACAAAAAAAACAACTTACCTCATGTTCTGTTTGTAGCTTCTGCATTAGCTGTGTGTAATCAGCTTAAAAAGATCAAGGCACACTGATCATTTATGCTTTCAAAGCAGTATTCTCTTCTTAAAGGAGCTGCTAAAAGAAGCTAAAGCAGCCCACACTAATAAGCCTCATCACAATATTTCTCCTTTCTTGAGTAAGGTTATGATATTATCTTATATTCAATCCAACTGGAATGATTCTCAGTATCTAATTAAAAAAAAAAATTAAAGAGAATTTTTTGGCTCAAGATGGATAAGAATAAAATAAAAGTAAGGTAGGGCTTAAGGTAATGCAGCCTGCTTGGTGGATGGATCTGGTGATAGATTGCTAATGTTACTTGGAGCTGGAGCTTTTGTTGTCATAGTTACTTCAACATTGAAAGTCTGTGTAGATTACCACTGGTTCGTGATATCATAACTAATTATAACTTCGTTCACTTCAAGAATCCAAATATTTCATTAATCGAACAGATTCAGGTCCCAAGCTATTGGTATTAGTGAGGGTCTGCTTTATGTATATAGATGTAAGATTATGAATATTTGGGGTACTTTTTAATATCACCACCACCATGAACATTACTATATAGCAGACGTGCCTGGCGATGCTTGAAATATGACATGCCTACAGGAAGATGTGTGACCCAGTCTATGGTCAAGGATTTGTTCTAAGCGCCGCAGTGCACAGCTACCATGGCGGGCAATCGAGCGTGCCCTCTCTGGACTGCTGAAGGTCATGCAGGGGTGGCACACACACTAGCGCAGTGGCTCTGTGCACAAGGGAACAGTATCTGCTCCCATGTTGGGGCAGGACTGGACACCTCAGCTTTTCTTTGTTGCATTTTTAGCTTGATTTTCCCAGAGGAAGGGGTGTGGTCAAGTGGGTCACAGCCCCCAAAATGATGTGTGCATTCCAGGTTTTAGATTTCTATGGCCAAGGTTTGGTCAAGTATAATTTTGGGCATTTTAACCACACATCCATTGGAAGCATTGTGGCCAGGTGGTCTAAATTTTTTGGGTTAAAGACCATCCCCAGTGAGGTTTGTCCACTCAAAGGCTGAAATTTGGCATGTGGTTTCTGTGTACCTGAGTGAGTTTTAGTAACCACCTCTAGGTATGGTTTTATTATAACTGCACCCACAGGAAGTTGTTTGGACTACCAAAAACTAATTAATTGACCATCTGGATGAAATTTGGCATGTGGTATTCAAGCCACTGGGGAAGCATTATTAATCACATCTGAGTGTGGTTTTGCCATATTCATGCCTACTGGAAGTCATTTTAACTGCCAAAAGCTAATGAAAGGACCAATCTGGCAGAAATTTGGCATATGGATCCCAAGTATATATAGTTGTGGCAATGGGTGTGGTTTTGTTATACTCACATCAATATGATGTTACTTCAATTGTCAGAAATAATCAGGCTAAAATTTGACATGACACCATGTGACCGGGAAGAGAGTTATTACTTTCCCATGGGTGTGATATAGCCACAGCCACACGCACAAGTAGTATTAATAACCTCCTGTGGTGTATTCAGCCTATACCCATTAAATATTCATGGAGATGGCCAGACTAGTAATTGGAGCAATCAAGTGAAACAAGATTTAATTGAATGCCCAAATCGCACACCAGGTCACACCCATAGGAGAGTAACACATTTGCGGTCACATGGAGACCACATGCTCTTGCTCTTGTTAACCAAACAAATGGAAATTTGTCATGTGATCTTCATGTGACCAAGGTGCTAGCCTTCCCATTGGCCCATGGGTGTAGTTATGGGTGTAGCATTAATTGTCTTCTGTTGCAGTGTTGCCAGAACTTTTCAGTGGTTGGATGACAAATTTTTAACCTGGGGGATACCATCATTTGTAAATCCTGAATGAAGGAATAATATTGTGTACAGTAGTCTCTACTATCAAGATTTTGATTAGCTTATGCTACTTATCCTCATAAATGAAATGCGCTAAGCATTTTTACAGATGTCAAACTTGTGAAATACTATTTTAGGATACATATTGGTAATTAGTATCGATATTCTGCACGGATCCCGAGTGGGTCATCTAGTATTTTCAGACTCAATTCACTCCTGGCTGTGTGTTCCTTAATATAATCCTATTCAACAGGAGTTGACTGTCACTTAAATTTTATTTATTGTCGTGAAACAATTCGTGCTTCAGCTCAATATGCTAATAGTATGCCAAATTTTTCTCATATGTTATATAATTTTACCTGATGCCAAACAAATAAAAAAGATGCCATTACTAGGCTAAATTTTTTTCATGGATATCATATCCCCAAAAAAGTTTTTAAATATGCCAAAATTATGAACATTGGTATCATTGGATGACAAATAGCAAACACTGTTCTGTTGGTCAGCCACGTCTGTTAGCGAGGATTTGTCCATGATGTGGTCTACCCCTCTGCCAATGATGATCATAGCCATTGATGCTTTTTGTTTTAGGATTACCTTATGTTGAAATAATAAGTTGCCCTCCATTCAGGAAACCATTTTCTCATATTTGTTGCCTTCCATTTGTGAGATCAATCTTATGTTATGTCTGAGGAAGTTGGGGCTGCAAGTCTAAGTGAGCAGTGTTGTTTACATTTGTGGAGGAATTCTGGTATTGTTGAAGCGGTGACTTCTTTACCCTTTTTTCTGGGCTTGAACCAGTGACTCTGTGTTTGGATGTTCACAGTTCTGTGCTTCTTTGACAATGGTTGTGCGGTATTGTGTTTTTGGTGTGGTTTTATCCATATTCATTTGGGCTAGGATTTTTCTTTGAATAACACATAAAATAATTACAAAACAAGATAATATACTGTTTCCATAATTAAAGAACAATAACAGTAGCTCTTTGTTGACTGTTCATCTGTCCTCATTGCTGCTCCACATGAGCATCAATTAAAGTGTGTTCCTGAACTAATTTTGTTCACCAATCTGAAGAGAGAAGTTCAGTAGTGCTACTATTTTTGATACCTAGCAGAGTTAAAAGCTCTACTTACATAAGTTTACCCATATATAGCCCTAAGCAACACTTAATTTTCAATTGATGGCCTACAAAAAAAGACATACTGATCATTCATAGCATTATAATGTTTTATTATAGTGTTCAGCAATCATTTCATAGGCTGTGCTGTTCCTTGTAATATGGGAATTATAAGATATAGGTGTAAATAATGCAACATTAAACATCACATCGCATTAAAGTTTATATAATATATTCTAAATCAAACCTTTTCTGTTAAGGATTTGGTGCTTTCATTTCAAAGGTCTTCCTACTGGAGCCCACTGAGAGAAGGTACTTTTTTTTTAACAACATCACGGTTTTTTGTTGAGTGTGAGGAATAACGTTTAAAGAGAATCGACAATCATTCTTTAATTCATTAATCGTCAGCCAGTCATTAATTTCAATAACCCTTGTCTTATTTGGTATTTGAATATATGAATGTGAATAGCAAGCTAGTGCAACTATGATATCATACTAAAGTTTATATACAACATTATAAAACATCTGTTCTCTTAAAGATTTAGTGACTTCCATCTGAAGGGTCTTTCCTTCACTGGAGCCTGCAAATTGAACAAAAATTTTTTCATTCCTAGCTGGTCAGTCCTCATCGAATCCCTTATCCCATCCTAAAAAATGGCAAAAATAAATGGGAGAGAATGACTTTAATTATAAATAATTGTCGACTGAGTTTTAGAATTTCAAGTTTAAGATATTCTTTGTAGCACTATAATTGTTTGATATTTAGCTTGGGATGTCATGGATTTATAAATAATGAAGAAAGTGTGTATGGAAACTTGTGGTTGCTGGTTTCGGAATAGATTTGGTTAATTAGTTATTAGAAGGCATATCTTTCATTGCCATGGATATAACTAAACCCACGTCCAATGATTTGGCTAACTTTCATTCATTTTCACACTCCGAGATGATTATGTGTGGCCAGATGGGACTCAGCTCATGTCTCTCTCATCAGAGTTATGTGTGTTCCTGTCAAGGTTTAGAGGTGAGGTCCAAGGGTTTATACTAAGTACCACTTTTGGCATTATAGACTCACACATCACAGGAAGTGGTGCGACCAGGTGGTCCATTTATTTGGCTTAAAAATTCATTCCTGGTGTAGCACTTGTCGGAGTGGTTTAATTTAATTGTGCTTCAATGGTAAAAGTGGTTATGCACATAATGTATATATATAGATACATATATACACATATATCAGGAAGAAAGGGAATCTGGAAGTTTTTAATCAGTGGACTTGTGTCTTAACCACTTGGCCATGGTTTTCTCGAGGGGACACACATTCCAAATATACATTGGTTGTAAATCAGACAATTTAAGCTAAATACAACCAAAATATATTTGCGCCTATACTGAGATTTACAAATCATTTAGTCAAATTTGCCAAAAAAATTCTGGCAACATGGACTTCAGCTATCAAATAGATTTTTTGCAAAAATGTCAGTCAAATCTTTATGGACATGAAGGATCATGTACCAGTTTAGTCTGTGGTCTGTACTAGAATTACATCCCGCTCTGCATAGTATGCCCCATAGACTTTACTCTGTAGTTTTTCTGTATGTATCACACAAACTATGCCAGATAGTTTTCTGTTGACAAACAAGACATGAATAATCTAATGATGAAACTGTTATATATTTTATTACAGAATTTGAGCTATCTGCTAAATATTTCTTAAGAAATCCACTGTGACATTGCCCTATAGTCAGATAACAGTCAATCTTAACTAAAAAAAAAAAAAAAAAAATAGAACCTAGTTCAGGTACTGAAATAAATGGAAGAACCTCTTCAAGAATAGAGCCAAGATCTGCTGGAACACAATGCAAGAGAATGTTGATGCTGTTGTAGCTTCCTTAATTTTCCAGACTTAGGAGACAGGGAATATCAGTATCTGGCATGGCCCACTCCAAGGCAGAAAGGTGTCAAACAGTGACTTGGAAGTGTTGGGTCTTGTGTCCTTGAACAAAACATAGTTCTGTTCTTGGACATAGCTCCGCGACAAAAATGCACCCAACTTGGAGCTAATGCTGGCCCAACTGCAATCCGAATTCAGCTGAATGTTAAACAACTACATGAACAGTATTGACCCAAACATCAATGACCAATGCCCAACGACCAATGTTTTTGCCAATGGTTGTGTTGTGTTGTGAACACTCAACCAGAGTTAACAAAGGTTTGGTTTTTAGTGTGGTGAGATCTACATTCTGAGTAGTCAAAAAGGTGTCTTTGTGCTGGTTATTTCATCTTGTTTAGTATTCTGCGCCAGTTTGAGCTAGGAGTTTTCTTTGAAATAGTTACATAACACTCATAAAAAATTTTATAAAGAAATAATATACTGTTACCAAATTGAAGAAGATTAACTGCACCTCCTTGTGGACTGTTCATCTCTCCTCATTGTGGCTCCACATGAGTAGCAATAAAATATTTTCCAACTCTTGTCACCAATCTGGTGAGACAAGTTGTAGTGTTACTAGCTTGATACCTAACAGAGTAAACAGCTTTTCTTACATAAGTATAGCCATATTTAGCTCTAAGCAACACATTTTTTCTCAATTAATACCCTACAAAAGACATACTGATCATTGCATAGCATTATAATATTTCATGATAGTTTTCAGCAATCATTTCATAGGCTGTACATTTTGTAATAGGGGAATTTAAAGATATAGAATGGAAATCATATAGCATTGAACATCATGTCGCGTTAAATTTTACAAAATAATATATTCTAAATCAAGCCATTTCTGTTAAGGATTTGGTGGTTCCATCTTAAAGGACTTCTTACTGGAGCCCGCTGAGTGGAGGTGAATTTTTTTTTATCCTTTGCCAGTCAGTCTGTGACAATTACTTTGGCCTTTATATGGAAGAACCATTCTCCTAACAGATTTAGTGACTTCTATTCAAAGGGTCTTCCCTTCACTGGAGCCTGCAAATTGAAGGAGTTTAACTGGGCGACCCTTTTTTTTTGGTGCTAAAAACTCATCCTTGGTGTAGCAGGTGTTTAAAGAGGTAGTTTGATTTCATTGAGTTGATTAGTAGACCTATGTCTTAACCACTTGGCCGTCGTGTTCCCAAGGTGACACAGATCAAGTATATATGAGTTGTGGATAAGACAATTTAAGCTAAATACAACAAAATGTATTTACACCAATACTGAGATTTTACAAATCATTTAGTCGAATTACCAAAAATATTCTGGCAACTAGGATTTCAAATATCAAATTTATTTTCTGCTTTATTGAAGAAAAAGTGGCAACCAAATCTTTATGGACATGAAGGATCATGCGCCATTTTAGTCTGGACTGCTGCATAGTAGCTGTAAGGGATGGAGGAGCTGTTAGTATTACCAATAATCTTCAGGCCCTCAGATGCTGAATGGTTGCTGGACCTAAACTGGTGGTATACTTTATTACAGAATTTGAACTCTGCTAATTTTTTTTTCTTAAGAAATCCACTGTGGTACTGCCCCATGTGAAAAACCTAATTCAGGTACTGAAAGAAATGGAGAACCCCTTCAGGAAGAGAGCAGAGATCTGCTGGAACTGAATACAAGAGAATGTTGATGTTTCTGTTGCTTACTCAATTTGCATGACTGAAAAGACAGGGAATATCTGTATAAAATATTGTTACTAAAAAATTGGTAGAATGAATATCCTTTAGTTGACCATCCTTTAGAGTTTGGTTTCCTCTTGAAGCTTTTATTTAATTCATGCTTCAGGTCAATATGCCAGAGTATACCAACTTTTTCTCAGATGCTAGATAGTTTTACCTAATGCTAAAAAAGATAAATAAGATGTCATTACTATGCCAAATTTTTTATGGTACCAAATCCCCCAAAAATATTTTTAGGATGTCAAAACTATAAACTTGGTATCCTAGGATGACGATGTAAAAGCTGTTGTTCTGCTTGTCAGTGACGTCTGTCAGTGAGGATATGTTAATGAGGCTGTTGACCCCTTGGCCAATGATGGCCATTGCCACAGATGATTTTTGTTTTAGGATTGCGTAATTTAGAAATAATAATCTTTACAAGTTGTCCTCCATATGTGAAATGATTTATTGGTATTTTTCGGGTATGTCTGAGGAAGTTGGTGCTGCAAGTCTAGGTAAGTGCCGATGTTAACATTCCTGGAGGAATTCTAGTGTTGTTGAAGCAGTGATTTCTTTTTCTTTTCTTCCGAGCATGAACCAGTGATTCGCATTTAGGTGTTTATAGTTCTGTGCTCCTTTGACAATGGTTGTGTGATGTTGTGAATGCTCAACCTGAGTTAACAAAAGTTTGGTTTTTAGTGAGGTATGATCTATATTCCAAGTGATCAAGAAAGGTGATTCTGGGGTGGTTATTTCATCTTGTTGAGTATTCTGTGCCAGTTTGGGCTAGGAGTTTTCTTTGAAATAGTTACATATCGCATAAAAAAAGAATAAACAAGATAATATACTGTTATAAAAATTGAGGAAGAATAACTGTAGGTCCTTGTTGACTGTTCATCTCTCCTCATTGTAGCTCCACATGAACAGCAATGAAATGTGTTTCTCTTCTAACTTCCTTCACCAATCTGATGAGACAAGTTGAGTAGTGCTATTAGCCTGGATACTGAGTTAACAGCTCTTACAAGCATAGTCATGTATAGCCCTAAGCAACACTTCAATTTCAATTAATAGCCTACAAAAAAGATAGTTTTCAGCTATTATTTCATATGTTGTACTGGTCCTTGTAATAGGAGAATACAAAGATGCAGAATGTAAAAAATACAACATCAAACATCATATAGAGTTAAAGTTTTTATAATAATATATTCGAAAGCAAACCTTTTCTGTGAGTGAAGTTGCATTTTTCAAGGGCTAGGGCATGGATTTGTGACAGATGTCAATTTGCCAGTGCTAGAGGAGGAACCCTTGTGGCTAAGAGTTGTTCCGTTCCTGAGGCGTATTCCCTCTTCCTCTCTGGTAGCCATACCTTTCCCTTTATTAATTACTAGCTAACTTAAATAAAGCCCAAAAAAAAATAGTGTAGCTTAGTATAGGGACAAGGGTTTCAAAGCAAATTTCAGTCAAAATATCAATACTAATCTCAGCACAAAAATATACATTTCGACATGATAGTCTTCGTCAGTGTGCGAGATACGACTGTGTGCAAGTGAATCAATATTTATACATCATTAATAGAGTGATGTGATTGGTCACTATTTAGTTTATTGTTTGGGTAGACAATGTTGAATTACTGGAAACTGATACAAACATCCAACAGTTGCCATAAACTGTCAGTGGTGACATGACTTTTGCTGGTTCTTGGGAGTGGCTGCATATCTGTACTGGAAACTTCATGTCTTATCCAGAACACAGGTGGAGCTGGTATATATTTTTTATTTTTATTTAAAAAAAATGTATTTATTATTATAATTATTTTGGATTATGTGCATGGGCGTTTTGATTTTGATGACCCCCACCCGTTCTGATAAAGAAAGAAGGGGAAAGGAAAAAGAAAGGAAAGAAAAGAAAAAGAAAGGAGGAAAAAAAGAAAAAAGGATTAACTTCTATCTGCTGGCTGATTGTCCATTCGTGGAAAGGTTCAAATTGGGGATGGATAAAATCTGTGGGGAAGAAGAGCCTGGAACCCTGGAGTATGAGCTACTCCATGTAAGCCTGGCCATTCTTCTGTGCCTTTTAATGCTTTTTTTTATGATGGTTAGTGATACTGTATCCGTGGCGTCATGCCTTCTTACTCTGGAGAGTGTTAAGAATGTTGTTCTTAAAGTGTAGGGGTAGCTATTGATTATTTTTCTAAGTCTTCTTTTAGGGTATCCTCTTGACAGTAGGTGCTGGTACAGCATAATAGCATGTTTATTGTAAGTACTTGATGTGCTGGACAGTCTTATTAGGTCTAATTAATTCCCCTTTAACTAGTGCAGCATGGGTATGTTGAGGATGAGCAGAAGAAAAGTGAAGATTAATAAAGGTATGTACTATATATGTGATTGTGTCATTAATAACTGTCGCAAACCCGTCTAAGATGGGTTTCACCAGACAACCGGAGCCCACAACTAAACTCAACCAGACTTGGGTAACCCCAAACAACTACAACAACTATACTAATAATGTAGCAATAATTGGAGAGAAAGTCTTTTCTCTCACACACACTCAATGCACAGCACCCTCAAAAATAGCAAGAACGAATCTTAGCTTTTTCAAGAAGACTCTCCAAAATCACAGTTTACAATTACTCAAATCTGGTACTCTAGCTGTCTAAGTGTTCTGTTCAGCCAATCAGCTTCTTCCCGCCTTTTGGCACACACAACATACATAATTGAACAACACATAACACAATCCATTTATTAACTAGCACAAACCACATGTGTTTAACAGTAAACGAATCACAATACAGGTAATAATGCTAATAATATGTTCCTCTTTCTCTTGTCTTGTCCTTTAGACTTCTCAGCTCATTCCCTGACATCACCTTCCCCCTCTCCTGCGATGACGTAGTCTTCGCGTCATACACCATCTCCGATTCGCTCACTGTCTCCATTCCACTCACTGTATCTGATCCGTTTACCACTGCTGGTCTGTTCACCACCACTGGCCCATTCACCCCCAGTCTTGACAATGCATCTGCATTCCCATTGAGCTTTCCTTGCCTGTACCGGATCTTGAAACGAAATGGCTGCAAACTCAAACTCCACCGAGTTAGCCTAGAGTTGTCTTTCCTCATGCGTTCTAACCACTCCAAAGCTCGATGATCAGTGACCACAACAAACTCCCGACCCAACAAATGCGTCCTGAATGCCTGTACTCCTAATTTGACAGCTAAGCATTCCTTTTCAATAGCACTATATTTCTCCTCTCTCGGCAGGAACTTTTTACTGAAGTATGAAACTGGGTGCTCTTCCCCCTCTTTATCAACCTGCCCCAGCACAGCCCCCATTCCCCTGTCTGAAGCATCCGTTTGCAGGACAAACTCTCGGGTGTAGTCTGGGCTTCTCAGGACTGGCTCACTGCACATTGCCTCTTTCAAAGTCCTGAATGCCACCTCACACTGGTCACTCCACATCACCTTGTTAGATCTACTCTTTCTCGTAAGATCCGTTAAAGGGGCTGCCACAGCAGAATAGCTCGGTATAAATTTCCTGTAGTAGCCACTTAACCCTAGGAATATTCTAAGTTCCTTCTTCGTCAGTGGCCTACTAAACTGTCTTATGGCCTCCACTTTTGACTCCTCTGGCCTCACCATGCCACCTCCTACTATGTGTCCCAGATACGTGCACGACCTCATGCCCACCTGGCACTTGGATGGTTTGGTTGTAAGGTTAGCTTTCTCCAACCTCTTCAACACATTCTCTACCTGGATTAGGTGGTCTTCCCATGTAGCACTAAACACAACTATATCATCCAGATATACCGCAACATACTCCTCCATCCCCTTGATAACTCTGTCCATAAGACGTTGGAATGTGGCTGGGGCTCCATTTAACCCAAAGGGCATGACCTCAAACTGAAATAGACCATGAGGCGTGACAAAGGCTGTCTTCTCCTTAGCATTCTCTGCCATGGGTACCTGCCAGTATCCCCGTGCTAAGTCCAGTGTTGTTAGGTAAGTGGCTCCGCCCAACTTATCTATGAGTTCTTCAATGCGAGGCATAGGGTAGGCATCTAGTGCAGTAAGAGAGTTCAACCTTCGGAAGTCCACACACAACCTTTTCGTTCCATTCTTCTTCTTAACAAGGACAATTGGTGCTCCCCAACTACTATTAGACTCCACAATAACACCATCTTCCAACATCCTACCCAGTTCCTCCTTTAACCACACCCTTTGACACTGGGGAACCCGGTAAGGTGCAAGCCGAATGGGCTTGGCTCCTCCCACATCCACATTGTGTTGTACCAACTCTATTTTTCCGGGTATCCCACTCATGACTTTCACATGTCTTCTCAGCACCTCCTTTACTTCCTTCATCTGCTTCACACTTAACTCTTCCCCCAAACATGGATTCTCGTCTTTCTCATCTCTCTCCCAAGTTGAGATTTCTGTTTCAGCCTCTTCTTCCTCCTCAACCCAAAAGTTTTGTGCCACTGGCTCCACCCACAGCCGAAGCATATTAATATGGTATATCTTTAGACATTTCCTTCCTTCCCCTACATCAATTTCATAATTCACTCTTCCCTTTCGTGCAACCACACTATAAGGTCCCTGCCATTGAGCTTTTAACTTGCTCGTTGATGTTGGCAGAAGTACCAACACCTTGCTACCTACTTCTAATTCCCGCTCCCTCGCATGCTGATCATACCACTTCTTTTGATTGTCATTTGCTTTCTTCATGTTTTCCCCAACTAGACCTACCATGGCCTCCAACCTTTCTCTCATAGTCAACACATAGGTTATAACATTCTCCCCACTCGATCTCTCACCTTCCCATGTTTCACGGATGACATCCAGCGGGCCCCTCACTTGTCTGCCATACACGAGCTCAAAGGGTGAGAACCCAGTGCTCGCCTGTGGTACTTCCCGATAGGCAAACAAGACGTATGGCAATAGTCTGTGCCAGTCCTTTCCTTCTTCTGTGGTCCGTCTCAGCATCGCCTTGAGGGTCTGATTGAAACGTTCTACCAATCCATTAGTCTGTGGATGGTAAGGACTTGTTCGGATAGTCTTCACCCCAAGCATTCTGTACCCTTCACCAATCAACCGACTCATGAAGTTGGTACCTTGGTCTGTCAAAACTTCCCTAGGTATCCCTACCCTAGAGAAGAAACCCACTAAAGCTTCCGCCACATGCCTTGCTTCAACGGATCTCAATGGAATGGCCTCAGGGTACCGGGTGGCATAATCACAGATAACTAATATGAACCTGTGCCCAGCACGACTCCTGGGTAGAGGTCCCACAATATCCATTGCAATCCTCTCAAATGGAACATCAATAACTGGTAAGGTGATTAATGGCACTGGGCAAACTTTCCTGGTATTAGTTTTTTGACATTGGGCACAGGATCGACAGTACTCTGCCACATCTTTGGTAACATTAGGCCAAAAAAACCTCTGCCTAATCCTTTGTGCTGTCTTATTCCTTCCCAAATGCCCAGCTAATGGTATGGTATGAGCTACCCATAACACCATAGCTCTACACAACTTGGGTAATACCAATTGCTCTCTTGCCTTTCCCTCTTCCATAACTACTCCACCCTTGCGGTATAACAGTCCACTATTCCAAAAATATTCTCCCTCCTTAGCCACTTCCTGATCCTTTGCACCCTTCCTCACCTCCTCCAAGGTTGAATCTGTAAGCTGCTCCTGTCCCAGCTCCATTGCAGACAGTTCCAAATCATGTTCCAGTTCAGCTTCACTCCTGGCCCATGCATTCCTCCTTTTCTGAGATTTGGTTAGCTTGGTTCGCTCTCTGCCCCCCTCAAACATTTCCTCAGAGAAGTTAGGTAGAGCCTGATCCAGCTCCCACGTGTCTACCAACTCATCCTGAGTTTCTCCCACCGATATCACAGCCTGCTCCACCACATTGGCCTTGGTTTTGTTCTCTGCATTGGATCCACTCTGACTCTCCACCTTCTCTTCCATACCACTAGTCTCATTACATGTTTCAGCATCCTGCCTACTCTGTCGACTTTGTGCTCTAGTCATGACCAGATACCCCTCTTCACCAGCTTCATTGATGCCCAGCAGCTCTGCCAACTCTGGCACATCAGTTCCCAACAGAACTGCAACTGGTAGATGATCTGACACTCCAGCTCGTACCGTGAGCTTCCTTCCTGAGACCTCCAAATCTATTAGTGCCACTGGATACTTCCTCATATCCCCATGCACACACTTGAGTTCAACTGTCTCCTCCATTATCCCTCCTTTCGGGACAAGATCCTTCCGCACAAGTGTCTGTCCACACCCCGTATCTAGGAAGACCTGTTTCACAGCCACACCTGCAACCTTTCCCTTACGACAGAGCCCATGTCCAATATTGCCTCCACAATACAACAATGGCTTTGCTGGGCATCTTGATGCAAAATGTCCTGGCTGTCCACAGCTATAACACCTCATGCTCTTAGCTGTTTGCTCCATCTTAAGCTTCACTGGAGTAACCTTCTCCTGCATCTTTGGACACCTGTCCCTTAAATGCCCGGCTTCCCCACACTTAAAACATTTCCTGGTGACACCTTCACCTGCATTCCTTCCACTGGTCGTCCCTCCTAAACTACCGAATCCATGACTTTTCCCACTGTATGTACCCTTGCGAGCCTCCACATACTCATCTGCCAATGTGCCAGCTTCCACTGCTGACTTTGGCTTTTTCTCCTTCAGCCATATCCTGAGGTGTTGTGGCAAGGTTTCCAAGAACTGTTCCACCACTATCAACTCTTTGATCTCTTCCATTGTCTCACACTTCACAAGCCACTTGCCAGCTAAGTCCCCTAACCTCATCACAAGATCAAAGTTAGTCTCATCCTTCCCTCTAGCTGCTGCACCGAATCTCTGCCTATATGCCTCAATGTTCACCCCGTAGCGTTTGAGAATAGCTGATTTTACCTCACTGTAATCATCAGCTAAGTAAGTCTGAATGGAGGCATAAGCTTGCTGAGCTTTGCCAGTCAACAGTGGTGCTAGGATGTAAGGCCAACGACCTTCAGGAATCTCACTAGCTGCCATGGCCCTTTCAAATGTAACTAGATAGGCCTCAATGTCATCATTTTGGTCAAGCTTTTGTAGCTTGGGCACTGCTGTTGAAACCCCCTTAGGTATCCCTGCACTCACTATTGATATTAGTTCTTCTCTCCTTTCCTCTGCCTGTTGCTGCATAAATGCCATTAGCTGTTCCCATCCAGGACCACTGCTTCCTCCCATTGCCATTTCCTCCTGCTTTGTGGTATTGGTTGTCTGCGTCACCTCGTGCTGTTTATATATTGTACCAGCTCTAGTTGCCATTCACTTCCCTCTGGATTCCTACGGCACACCAGCTCGTAGTCAATCCCACCGCTGCCACCAAATGTCGCAAACCCGTCTAAGATGGGTTTCACCAGACAACCGGAGCCCACAACTAAACTCAACCAGACTTGGGTAACCCCAAACAACTACAACAACTATACTAATAATGTAGCAATAATTGGAGAGAAAGTCTTTTCTCTCACACACACTCAATGCACAGCACCCTCAAAAATAGCAAGAACGAATCTTAGCTTTTTCAAGAAGACTCTCCAAAATCACAGTTTACAATTACTCAAATCTGGTACTCTAGCTGTCTAAGTGTTCTGTTCAGCCAATCAGCTTCTTCCCGCCTTTTGGCACACACAACATACATAATTGAACAACACATAACACAATCCATTTATTAACTAACACAAACCACATGTGTTTAACAGTAAACGAATCACAATACAGGTAATAATGCTAATAATATGTTCCTCTTTCTCTTGTCTTGTCCTTTAGACTTCTCAGCTCATTCCCTGGCAATAACCTTCTATTGCAGTGTCACCAGAACTTTTCAGCGGTTGGATGACAAATTCTTATTATTCACCACAGTATTGACAATTTTTAACAATATTGAAGGATTTTATTACTGTGAATCCTGAATGAAGAAATAAAATTTTGTGTAGTTGTCTCTATTCCCTACACTGTTAAAATGTGTAATAAGATCTGGGCAAGCTTATGCCTTTTACCCTCATAATGCTAATACATATACGAAACATTTTTACAGATGTCAAACTGGTGAAATACTATTTTAGGATGTTAATTGGTAATCATTGTCTATGCCATTCCTAAACCTATACAGTTATTTGGTATCCTCAAACAGCTCACAGATCCTGAGTGAGCAGTCTAGCATTTTCAGCCTCATTTCACATCAGCAATAATAGAAAATTATCTTTCTTCTCACCTGGCAGTGATTATTCTTTTTGTGCTCATGTTCCTGGATGTACTCCTAGTCAACAGGAGTTGATTGTCACTTAAATTTTATTTTCCTCTTGAAGCATTTATTCAATTCATGCTTCAGCTCAATATGCCAATAGTATGCCAAATTTTTCTCCGATGCAGGATATTTCCTGATGCCAAACAAGATAAAGAAGTTGTCATTACTATACCAATTTTTTTTTTACAGACCAAATCCCCCAAAAAATATTTTTAGGATATCAAAACTATAAACTTTTGTATCCTTAGGATAATAGGAAACACTGTTGTTCTGTTGGCAGAAATAATAATCTCTGAAAGTTACCTCCATTTGACAATGGTTATAACGCTCAACCAGAGTTAACAAAGATTTGGTTTTTATTGTGGTTTTATCCATATTCTGAGTGGTCAATACAGGTGACTCTGGGATGCTTATTTCATCTTGTTGAGTATTCTGTGCCAGTTTGGGCTAGGGGTTTTCTTTGATATAGTACAGCTATCATATCACACCAAGGTTTATAAAAGATATCATAAAACGACTATCTTCTTAACAGATTTAGTAACCTCCATTGAAAGAGGTTTTCTTCATTCCTAGCTGGTCAGTCTCTGACCTTCTGTCAAATCTTCTTTTTCATCCTTATCGTAGAGATGTGGCTTAAAATTAATTGGTAATAATGGTTTAAAAGAAACTATAGACCGAAAGATTTATTGGAATTAGGTTTTACTAGTACCAATTTTTTCATTATAGACTCACACACCCACAGGAAGAAGTGTGACCAAGCGACCCATTTTTTGGGGGGGGCTAAAAATCCACCCCAGGATGCCAAATCTCCAACACCGTTCTGTTGGCCAGGAACATCTGTTGGTGTGGATTTGTCTATGATGTTGTTTACCTCTTGGCCAATGTTGGTCATTGCCTGGATGCTTTATTATTTTATGTCGGCATTATTTTGTAATAGTAATTCCTGCAAGTTGCCCTCTGCTTATGTAATGACAGTCTGGCATATTTCCATTATGTCTGAGTAATGTAGGGGTTGCATTCTTGCATCCTATATATTATTTGTGCCTGCTCTTTGCGTGCCTGCCTGCCTTAATAATTGCAGGGGAAAAAAGAGGTTTGAACCACAGCTTTGGAGCTATCATTTCAATTTAATTTTAAGTCCAGGTAAGCGGTGTTATTGATGTGTATCTTCCTGGAATCATTTTAATATTGTTGTAGCTATGAGATTTTGGCATGAAGCTGTGCCTCTGCTATTGAGTACTCATTGTTATTAGCTTCTTTAGTAATGGTCGTATGGTGTTGTGAATGCTCAACTAGGATTGACCATAGCAAAGTTTGTATTGTGGTTACATCTTCATTATCTGTGGTCAAGAAAGAGACTCTGGGATGGTTGTTTCATCTTGTACAGTATTCCATGGTGAACTTTGAGGATTAGATGTAATTGATATGCCTCTCATTGTAATTGAAGAACAATAACTGCAGCTCCTTGTTGACTGTTCATCTCTCCTCACTGATGCTCCACATGAGCAGCAGTCACTTTGTGAACATCTCACTATTTGACCTAGTGCATATTTGGTATCTCACTTGTTGCACCATTCCGATGAGACCATGATTAATAGTGTTGTGTTTATTAAACTTCTTTTCAGATTTACAGCATCTGATGGTACTCAGCATAGATGTCAGCTTTTGTTACTTTAATGCCATTCATAACCATAAACAAACTTGATCTGTAACTTCTATCCTAACAATCATCCATTTACTGGAGATCTTTATATTAAGGAGTTTGTTTCTTTATCCCTTTCCAGTCAATTTGTGAACTACTGTGTATTTTGGACTTTTGACATATGAAATTTCAAGTTTGGAATATTATTCGTGGACTATCAATGTGTGACATTTAGTTGGCCATTCTTCAGTCTCCATTGTGTGGCAAGAAGTACAGAGGAAATTGTGGTTGCTGGTTCTAGAATTGATATTGTCGACTAGTTTTTAAAAATGATTTGATTTTAAAAATGTCTGGTATCCATGACAGTTGGGACCATAGCGATGGTAGGTTTCTTTAGTTCCGTAGACCAAGCCTGAGATCTTTTCTGTAAGACGTTTTAATGAAAGAAACCACAGAACAGATGGAATGGTGGTTTTTGTGGGTTTTAAGGGAGAATAAATTTTTTAGAATGGAGTTAGAATATGTCTGAATTCTATTCCTAAGTAACATGCCACTAGATGCATTCTTGCTCATGGTTTTACGTGGGAAAGAACTCTTACAATATTCGGGCGGGATATTAAAATATAGTTAAATTGTGCTAGCTCAAGGAGATTCCATTTATTAGCTGTAAAAGAGTCTGAAGTGCAGTCAAGGACATGAGTAGAGATTGAAGGGATAACTGCTCTGAAGTTTAAATAATCCATTTTAGCAAAGGTATGCATCCAAGAAACAGATTAATTCAGTAGACTACATGGGTGGATGGACTTTTCCATTCTCCATGTCAGTATAAGTGTTTCTTTGTAAGACCAAAAAAAAATACAATAATTCTACTAACATACCTTCTTGGGGAACTTCTTAGATCCGGTTTTCCACGATAAATATATTGCTGAATGCTAACTCCAGTGCTTTAAAATTTATAAATTCATAGTATCAGTGGATGTATCCCTCCTGATTTCCATGCCAAATGTCATCCTTAGCAACCAAATTGAGCAGAGCCTTTTTTTGGGAGAATTGAGAGTAAAGTTTCGCATCACCAATATTGAGTGAAAGTGATATGGTAAAGGCATTCAGTCTCTTTCTTCATTTTGAATACATTCTTTTTCTTTACAATGTAAAATGTGTCTTTATCATACAACTATTAGTGTCAGTGTCAATTGATCATTCAAAGCTGCTATTTCTTCTCCATGTCAGACCACAAGCCTGAAAACAATACGCGTCTGAACACTATGTATATACTTATCATATTAATGGTTATTTAATCATATCCATATATGATTACACCATTTTGCCACTTTACCACATACACTACTCACAAAGATCGTTTTCCTTATTTGGTCATTTTTTGTTACTGCTCTGTAAGAGTATAAAAAGCTTGGGCAGAGTACTTTGAAAGAAGATTTCATTGGATGAATGTCTGGTATCTTGTTTTGATATGGAATAAAAAATTGATTATTACATAAGTCTGGTGTCCATAAGTAGGATGAGGACCATAGCAATGGTGAGTTTCATAAGTTTGTAGACCAGACTAGATATATATATTTTTTGTCAGTGAAGGTGTATTTTGCAGCTCTTTGTGTGTATCTTCATGTGCAAGTCCAGTCCCTCTAGTTTGCAGTTATGCAGAGACAACTGGATTTCATAGTAGTTAACATAAAATAATAAACAAACAGGATAATAAAAATTTTCCATAACTGAAGAACAATAACTACAGCTTGTTGTTGGCTGTCCATCTGTCCTCATTGTTACCTAGCTTAGATGTAAGCTCATGTTGCTAGCTATGGCATTGGCGACATGTTTTTACTGATCATATGCATAGGGTTTGCAATGCTTATTATGACTTTCAGCAATCAAGGCCATACTGCTTTTGCTATAGGAAAATTCAAAGACATGGTAGACATATTTTGTCAACATGATCAGATTCTATGACTTTCACAGGCTTTCTGCTCATTGAAGCTCACTTGAAGGATTTCTTCATTCAAATTATTTACTAATGTTATTGTGGTCAGCCAATTATATAGGAGGAATGGTGGTGGCTGGTTTAATGGAAAGAGAATTTGATTGGACAAATATCCATTGTCCATGACTAGGATGGGGAGCAGAGTAATAAAAGGTTTCTGGAGCTTTTCGATCAGGCTAGAATGTGTAATAGTGCACAACTGTATACATTTTAAATTGTATTTACATTGTGCCACATTATGCATTCACACAGGATCTTCAATGAATGATGATTGCATTTGAATTAGTAATAATGGTAAAAAAAATTGAATAGCTGAACAGTTTTACTTATACTGAGTTTATAAATTTCATATTCAAGATATTCTTTGTAGCACTGTTATAGTCAGACATATTGTTCTCCATTGTTCAGTCTCTGTTGTGCGGCAAGGATGTCAAGTAAATATATATTAATTTCTTCCAGAATATTATTATCGTTGCAGTGCAACCCCACCTAATTACTCATAGAAAGGAAAAAAAATCACATAAAACCTAAAAAAATGCTAGTATTATACATTAACTCATGGAATACTACTAACCTGAAGCTTGTAAATTTTTCCATCAGGCCCGAGATCTTTTCTATATGACCCTCGATGGAAGAGACCAAAGGAGAGATGGAAGGAGGTTCATGTGGGTCTTCATGGGAGATTAAATTTGCTGGAATATGGAGTCATACACTAGGTGTGGTCTTGCTCATAGTAGTAGGATGCTGTATGTGCTAGAATTTATCATTTGGGGGGAGGGAAGGAAGAGAAGCAGACAGTATTAGGTGTTTCAGTAACATGTGCCTAATGCATCCATTCAAACTTATTCTACACCTTCAGATAGGTATGAGGTAGTCTCCTTCATCACTAGATAATATAGTGGAAGAAACACTTTACATATACACCGCCAACTTGCCTCTGTAAGTGTATTCTGAAGCTATTTAATCTTGATCTGTAAGTCCAGTCCCTCTCAGTTTGCAGTTATGCAGAAATATCTGGATTTTATAGTAATTTACATAAAATAATAAACAAACAAGATGATATACTGTATCCACAATTAAAGAACAATAGCTATAGCTCCTTTTTACTGTTTATCAGTCCATAGTGTTGCTCCACATGGCAGCAGTAATCATACATTTATCAGTTGGATTACACTTATACTTCTGCCATGCAAAATCAATAGTAATATCCAATTTTCTTGTATCTTACTTGCTGCATCAGTTCAAAGTGACTCCATCATGGTTTCTGCTGCACCAGTCGGATAAAACTCAAAGTGATCTCTGTTAGTCTTGGTACCCAGCATAGATGTAAGCTGTTGTTGCTATACCATTGGCATGTTTATACAGATCATATGCATAGAGAATTTCAAGACAACATGGTAAAGTTGACCTAATGTACTGATCGGATGAGATGATGTGAATAAGTAGTGTTGTGTTAGTTCAACTGTGAAATGAAATTCTGCCACTAGCCTTGGTTCCCAGCATAGTTTCAAGTCTTCTTACCTAAGTATAACCATATATCATCCTAAGCAACACACCTGAAGATATGGTCATAGGCGTAGTGTCATAATGTTTTAATATTCCAAATTATATGTATTATGTTAACATAATTGGATTCAGTGGCTTCTATCTTAAGTGTTTCCCTCTCACAGGTGCCCATAAAGAGGAGTTTGTTTATCCCTTGCTGGAGAGTCTCTTACTTGTCCTGGAGATTTTGTTGCAAAGAAAGTCAGAAATGAATGACAATTTCATTTAAATGAATTGGTAATGGTAAAAATAAACAGTACAGTTTTACTGGTATTCAAGTTTTAGAATTTCAAGTTTCGACCATTATTTGCAGTACTATCAATGTTGGACATTTAGTTGGCCATTCTTCAGTCTCTGTTGTGTGGCAAGGATGCCAAGGATCTCTTAATGGAGAGAGATAACAAAATATGTACGCATACAGGTCTCTTTTAATCTTCTATTACTTTAATATCCAAGCATAGAATTGGATGAAGATTCGAAGTTATCTCTACAGCAAGTAAATCTAATAGCAGCAAGAAATTAAGTTGAAACACGGACAGCCTTGAGTGGATAGAATATAAGTTCCATTCCTCATCTAAAGTGAGGACCACCTCCTCTTCCAGTGGGCCCACAATCTTGTCCAATGTGATAAGCACCTTCTTTCTGGAGTGTTATGCTATCCTTCAGGAGTTTGCCCACCAGATTATATAGGGTAACAAACCAGCCTGTAGCAGAGAGAATTTGTGAGATTAACAGGTGGGAGTAGTAATACATCTCTGTTATTATGACTTCCATTTTACTTGAAATAATACCTTTATCAGTGTCAGTATCAATTGCTCATTCAAAGCTGCCTTTGTTTTCCATATCAGGCCACAAGCTTGAAAATAATACGTGTCTGAATACTATGTATGCACTTATCATGCTACAGTTACACCCTTAGGTTTTGCAAGGTCTCATGACTTTACCACTATTTGGTCATTTTTTGTCACTGCTCTGCCATTGCAGAGCACATTTTAACAGTCGGTAATTTATGTTCAAGTATAACTTTGTGAAATATCAGCACTTCAGTTTTCATTCTGTAATATAATGTAATAAATAGTATTAGTACATGGATCTGAAGAATCTTTTCAGAGGATCTCAAAAGAATCTTTGCAGAGGATCTCAGAAGAATCTTTGCAGAGGATCTCGAAGATGTAGGAATGAAAGTTTAAGAAATAGAGAAAGTCAGTATAAGAACATTTCCTTTGTGCAAGTGAGGTGGGCATGTTCTCCTTTCTGCATACTAAGGCATTTTATGATTTCTTGACTCTTACTTAACCTTAAATAATGCGTCTGTTGCATCATCTCCAGTAAGTTCTTAATAGATATAATTTAAATATTAATACTGTATTATATTTTATTGCCTGTGAAGTAGGGTTTTATGTGATCAAAAACACTGAAAAACCTTCTCTCTGAATTAATTGGGGATTAAGGTGTTTTTACTCATGATTAAATAATTAATTACGGAATCGAAATTTAACTTTCTTGGCAATCTTGTTCTTCTTCTTTGGGAACTTATATAGTTAACAGGTGTAATCACCAAAAAAACCCAGTACCAATAGCACACTCACACAAATGCATAATTACATAGTTGTAATTGTACATGCTAGTCCTGGATTTATTTATGATATTTGTTGGAGAAATTTAATAGTTAGTGCCTCATCAAAATTACATAACACAGATGTTTCGACTAGTTTGCCTATCGTGCCTGTGAGACCACAGAAGAGATGGAAAGAGGTTCCTGTGGTCTTCATGGGAGAATAAATTTGTTGCGATATGGAGTCATGGCACTAGGTATGGTCTTGCTCATAGTATTAGGTTACCTGCGGCGACTACTTTTCTGTTTGACACAGCAACATTGTCTAGTTGACACTTCACTTAATGCATTAATGAGAAAGATTGACATGAGGATAATCTATGAACTGTTAAAACATAAGAAAAAATGAAGCAAGAAGTTATAGGATTATGAAAAAACATACCAAAGTGGCATCCAAAAGTAGGAGACCAAAGATGCTCAACTCTGATGCAATGAAGGTAATATACAAGTGTGATTAATTGCTTACCTATAGGCACTTGAGGATACAGTTTTGATGAGACTTGTGGCCACAAGGTAATGCCCCTGTTTCTCTACCTGCTACATATCTGCTCAGAGAAAGAACAATTTATTATGGAAATAAAGCTATTTATAGAAAAATATGAATAAAGAATAGATATACACACAGTGTGATTGATTGCTTACTGTTAGCCACTCATGGATGCAGGTCCTATGGAAATTATGCCCATATTTCTACATGCATATCTGCTCAGACAGAAAGGAAAGTTTGAAAATAAAGGTAATTCATTACAGAAATAAATAAAGCTACTTATACAAAGGTATGAATAAAGAAATATGAAGATAGTGCTACAAATATTCATTAGGGGGGTGTTCCTAGTCTTCTTATTCCTGTAGTGGATTATTATAAGAATCCACAAGTTTGCCTGTGAAAGTATATTCTACACTATTTGTGAGACTATTTTCATGTGCAAGTGCAGTCCCTCTCAGTTTAGTTATGCAGAGATGATTAGATTTCATAGCAGTTTACATAAAATAATTAATAAACAAGATAATATACTGTTTCCATAATTGAAGAACAATAACTTCAGCTCATTGTTGACTGTCCATCACTCCATTCTGTTGCTCTACATGATATCAGTAATCAATTTTTATCAGTTGGTTTATACTTATTTCTTCTGCTGGTGCTATATCAGAAGCAATGCCCAATTTTTTAGTATATCACTTGCTGCACCAGTCTGTTGAGACATCATCATAAAATTGGTTTCTGTAAGTGTACCCATCAGCTCTACTTGGTATGCAATGGTGTATATATGTTGATCATATGTGTAGTGTAATAATATTTTAAGATAGTGTTCTGTAATTCTTTCATAGGCTGCGCTTTCAAGAGCAAAATTAAAAGGTATGAATGTAATAGTGTAACTATGATATCATGCAAAAGTTTATATAAAAAACTGGAGTTGGTGACTTCTGTCTTAATGGTTTTTCCTTCAATGGAGCCTACAAGTGAAGGAGTTTCTTCATCCCTTGTCAGTTTGTTACTGTGTATGTCTTTTGGATCCTTGTCCAAGAGATTTAGCTGCATAATGAAGTCTGAAATGAATTATGATAACATTTAAATTAGTATTCGTATTTGTAAATTTTCATCCACTGACAAACTCGGTCCAATCTGCGATTGCCAACTTAATCCCTAACATGCTTTATGAATTAATTGGGTGTAGGTGATGTTTGAATATGATAGTGTATTAATTTTGAAACCAGCAGGTGCCTTAAAAATTATGGAGAAGTTATCAGAAGGATATTTTTTGGACATAATACTATTTAGCTCCAAAAAGAGACTCCACTTGTTGCTTAATTATACTAGGAAAGTGTGTCCACGAAAATGGTCATACTTATTTGCATATGCTTTCCCATGGAACAGTGTCTCACGAATCACCTAACCAAACATCTTAAACAAGAATAAAAACAATGAGCCTGGTTGGTCCTTTATAATTACCTTTCAGTAGTCAAAATAACTTCTTATGGGTGTGGACACCCACACATGGTCAATAATGCTTACCCGATTACTTGGAGACCACACTCCAAATTTTTGCCTGATTGGTGCTTTAACTTTTTCTAGCCAAAATAACTTGACAGGAAAACTATTGGACTCCTGTGGCAGCAATACTTAGTTAAGTTAAGGGTGTAGTTGAGAGGCCATACTATAATGCTACTACCTCAACTCCTAACATTATATGCTGTATCTATTTTAGTTCATGCATAATTTTAGTGACTTTTCTTACAGAAAGATGTCTGTGGTTCCATTGAAGCACAATTCTGGATATCACAAGATAGAGAAAAAAAGAGGACTGCAAAGTGAAACAAAAGTACTACAGATATTTCAGGTTTGTGTTTTTTGGGCAAATGTATGTGACTACAGCTCTGCAGCTTCAGCAGTGTCTGCTCTAGAATCAGCCCCTGAAGTATGTAGGACCAATGATGATGACAACCAAGCATGAAATAGTTGAGTGCCAAGACTACTAATCCATACATTCTCCAGGACAATTTCTAAACAGTAAAAATCTAAAGCCAAATGGCATAGATTAGCTGAGATGACTCAACCAAACTCTATTCCAACTTTCTATGGCATAGGAAGGTAAGCGGTGACTGCCTCAATGAAATTGCAAGCATAGTTGACACCATTCAGACAGATGGAAAACCCAAAAAATATTTTAGCAAGTCCGCATTTTATTGTTTTGTGCCCAAAGGTGAGACCCAAAGGTGAGAAGAAAAGAGAAACTGGCTTGGTTATTCCCCAAGTATAGGCAAAGCATTTTGCTTCCAATGTAAACTGTTTTCACCATAAGATAGGTGCTATTTTGCAGAAGTGGTTTCTCTGACTGGAAAAATGCCACACAATGAATAATGGGTCATGAGAGCAGTTAAATCACACAGAGATATTAATGTAACCTTGTTCTTAAGGGCAAAAGTATCTGGCAGTGTAAAGTCACTGTTAATAAAGCAGTGCTAAGCGAGTGTATTCATATTAAAGCTTTACTGGAATGAGTAATTACTACAATCCAGTTCTTAGCTGCAAGAGGAGGTAATGACCAGGTAATTGAGTCAACAAGCAATGGAAACTTCTTGATCACACTGGAAGTCCTTTCTCAGTTTGATCCCTTCTTAGCTGCTCACTTAGAAAAGTACGGCAACAAGGGGAAAGGGTCAGTTTCTTACCTGTCTTACTGTTGTCAAGTGCCTGAGTGACACTATATGGGCTGCCCATTCCAATGCTTCAAAGGTATCTACTGCAGATATGAAAAATAATGAAGGTTTTAGAGCAATTTATGGAAAAGATGGATGAAACATTCAAAGAATGACAGGAAACAAGGGGTATTTTTATCCAAGTTAAATACCTAGAATAATTGCATTTTACTGGTGTTCTGGTCTGTAGTCATGGGAAGGTTTGACAGGACAAGCATGAAGCTGCAGAGCGAAAATATGGATGTGAAAGAAGCCTTAAAGCTCTTATGATCATCATATAATCGTAACCAGTTTAGGAGATGCTTTGGAGGATATTAAGAAGAAAAGTAAGATCAAAAATGGTCTTGAAAGGGAGCCTGTGTACAGAAAAGATTCTCAAAGAAAGAAACTATGCAGTGTAAAGCTCAGACAAAATGATGGCAATTTTGAAGATACCGTTTTTTCAGGATGGGGAATTTTTGGGTTGCTGTGTTTCTTCCCATGATCGATTATTGATTAACAGCACTACAGAAGAGACTGGAAGCCTATGATGCAGTTTGTGGCAAATACAGCTTCCTATTAAAAAAAATACCCTTGGTAAATGGTGACCCACAAAGGGATGCCACAGAGAGGCTGGTGAAAACCTACACAGACAACCTCGATACCAGCTTCCCTGTGGAAATTGTTCATTTCCAAAAGTACATTAATGAAGCTGAATCTGATCTGTGACTAAGTCAAAAAGGTGAAAAATAAGGGGACCTTTATTGCATTGAAATGCAGGTTACTTTTCCAAACATATACTTTTGTTAACATTGTTACTAATAACTTTTCGTCACAAACTGATAGGGAAAGACATCTTTTTCTGCACTGAATCATACTAAGGATTAGCTGTGATCTGCTCTGAAGGATGAAAGCTCAATCATTTAGCATTAATGCATACCAGGTGTTGTGATTTATTGTTCAACCCTTTGAACTTAGACTTTTGTATTACACATACTGAACGAATATGCTTTACTCATTTTCTTGTTAATGCTCATCATTATCTCATGTAGTCAATGTTTGTTGTAGACCTATTCTCATGTCTAGCTGATTAAAGCTTTTTCTAAACTATTTTTTCGACTGACGAAACACCAGGGAAAATATATAAGTAGTTAGAAACATGTAGGAATTAGTTTACAATACATACCACTAATTTTGTATTGCTTCCTTATGCAAATGAAAGTTGCCTGACAAGTGTTATTATTTTCTTTGTCATGAAATTATTTAATTCATGTGTATATCACTGTAATAATTTGTACAAAATGAAAGCTTGAGATTTATTAGGGGAGAGATATCAAGGGGCCCAAAGAAACTGGAAGCCTAGAACCCAGCCATGAGCTAATACAGCACTGGCACTGTGTAGGAGGAGGCAGAGTAGAAAGAGGAGGGATGATTTATTATGGAATATTATTTCACTTCCTAAATGTATTGTGATCATGTAATATGTATACCTCTAGATAAATTAGGTAATATTTAGGTTTGATAAATATGCATACAGTTATTCAGAAAGAAGAATCCAAAGTACAGCAGATTATTCAAAGTGTAATAAGTCGAATAAAAATATTGCAATAAAGGACAAAATTTTGTCAGTTTAAAAAATATTTTTTAACCAGTGGAGGCAAAAAACGGATTCCTCATAAAATGTTTGTACCTCATTGCAAAAGAGTACATGCCTCTCTGCAGTTGGACTGCTTACTCTATAACTTCCTCTTCTTTTCCAGTGTACAGAGCTGCCACACAGCTGCCACAGTGGTGCCAGGAGTTTCCAAAAAAAAAAGTACGATTCTTCAATTGTAAAAGAGATAGTTTTTTATTTCGCTATTTTCATCATGGAAGTGGTAAACTACTCCTGAAATGTTTATACTTTATTGCAAATGAGTACAGGCTCTCCTCAGCTGAGCTACTTACCTTTTAAGTTTTTCCACTTTTCTTGTACACAGAGTGCCACATAGCTGCCATTAGAGCAGCCACCAAGCATAAATTCCTTATCTGGCAACATCTTTTATATGCAGCTTCTTTAATACACCTGAATTAAATTTGTGGATTCATCCTACAATGCCAAGAACAAATCTTATTAAAATTAACTTGGGAACCACTCCTGAAGAGGGGGAAAAAAAAGGAAAAAAAAAGGAAAAAAAAATTTTTTTGAAGGGGAAAAAAAAAAAAGAGTGAAAGAAGAGAGCAGAATCACCAGGAGCTTGCAGACCTAAGCCTTTCTACTTGGCCATTTGCTTTCAGGCTCTTTTTATATGGAAAATTTGATTTCGCTTTTTCCTTACCAGTAATGCCACTTTTTCCAATTTTGATCAGTGGTGGTTACTTTGGCACCCCTTCAAAGTACCTCTACCAATTTTTAGCCAAATCCACCCAGTCATCTCAGAGGAGATAGCAGCCCAAGTTTTGTGACACAGATACCAAATTTGATAAGTAAACCTGATTCCTCCCTTCTCTCAGAATTGATGAACTGATTACAAAAATAAATTATTATCCTTTCAGTGCAGTTCAATTTTTTAACTGGATTAATTATACAAGTTAAATTTCTGCCTTCAATTACTTACAAAAAGAAGAACATTCAATACATTTTGAAGCGATCTCCAGCAGGAATTTCACAGAAGATTAATGTATACTGATTAAGTGAGACCACAATTAGCCATTCAAGTAGAAAAAAAAATAAACCCTTAAAAAATTAATTTATATTAAAAAAATAGAACTGAATAAGGAAGCAGTCTTGTCACTGCTACACAGTTTAAACACTCACATTTGATTAATTATAGCACCAGTAGTTCAACTTCTACTTCTATTTCCTTACAGCAAGAAAAACACTTGGTTTTATTTATAGTAATGTCCAGGCTGACCCCATCTTCCCACTATCACACATTAAAATATCAGAAGGTTATTAATTACTATACTCCATAATGTACACTTTCGTACTCTATAATATACACTTTCATACTCCATAATGTACACTATCATGCTCTACAATACAGGCTACACTACTCTATAATAATATAGTGAACACTTTAATATTCCTTATTAACAACAATTCTCTATGAAATAATAGACTAAGACCACTTATATCTACAAGACTAGGGAGGCAATCTGTGTGATTATATACAGCCCAGTGGGCTCAGCAAGCATTCACACCAAAGGGGTTGATTGCTTGCTAGTACATAAGGGGTGAGGAAGGGATGGGGTGCACCACTTCTTTTCCTGCATTGTGAAACTGTTTAAAAATTCTTTGGATGTACCTTACAGGGTAACTCTACACTAAAAGTGAGGGTTAAAGATAAATATTAATTCAGATGCCTCCCATAATTTAAAGGCTATGAAGTGTATTTTCATGACTGCCCTTAACCTATCATAGTAAATTTGTAGCTATATAAGTATTCCTAATTCAGTGCTTATCCAGGATTTAAGAAATGGGGTGGGGAGGGGGGTAGGGCCTTGAAGTTCACAGGCAGTGTATATAAAGGCCTTAATTAACTTATTTTCTTGAGTCTTAATTCAAAGATAAATTTGAATATATTGACTAAATGCCATTTTATTATTTTAACTATTAATTTTAATTTGATAGATGTTTGTTGTCCTAAACAAACTAACTGTGTTTCATGTGCAGCTTGTTAGCTGGGCTGTTGTTGGTTGTTTGTTCTATAGCTTGGCAGCTGTTGTTAAAATCTTTTACATTTATTATAGCTAGCTAGCTATTCCTTGAATTGTTTATAACTTAGTTAGCTACTTTAGTTGAATGTGGAGAAAATCTCAATCTTAATAGGCATGATGGTAAAATTACTGAGCTAACCCACTCTATATTGATCTCCCATCACCCCCCCCCCCACCCACCCCCAGATCTCTCACTGAACTGAGCCTATACAAGATAATTTACTCATAGCAAGGAATAGACTTGTCAGAGAAGAATGATTTCAACCTTGAGTGTATTCCAAAGAATACATTTAACATTGATCTTAACTTTGTCCTTAGCTTTAATTAAATGGTATTTTAGCAGAGTCAACGCACAGATAAAAAAACAAGAAGTTATCGAAATTTCTTTGTTAGCTATTTAAATTTGTTAAGTGCAAAAAGTTATCAGTTCATGCTATATTGTTCAGCTGGATGTTAAAATACGGACATTATCATGCACAAGAGTATTCATCTCTTCTATTTGCCTGACAATGTACTTCAGTTAGTTCTGATCAACAACAAAAAATCAGTCAGTTCCATTTAATTGTCCCACCTTTCATTTACTTTTAATGTGTGTGTGTGATTAAGAGTTCACCAAGCATGAATCACTGTGTATATGCATGTGCATGCATGGAGGGAAAAGTGAGTGAGTAGAATTCTAACAGAAACAAAAATCAAAATAAGTATGATAATAATAAAAACAGGACCTTTTTTGTGGAGATAATATGGTGCAACCTAGCTAGATAATAATACAGAACAATATTAGGAAAGTTACTATGTATGATAAGTTTCCACAGAAAGATGTGTATATAACAAAGAAGTTACAAATAAATTGGTATTGAAAACACAGAAATAACTACTAGCATGATATTAATGCAAATAAAGAATTTTTTTTTTTAATTAATAAATAAAGAAAGATATAGGAAGGGAGGGTACCAAGGAGGAAGGATGCGAGGGAGGGAAGATGCGAAGGGAGATGGAGGAAATGAATTCGCTGATGCCTTCAAAGGTTAGGAATGTTTAGGAAAGGATTTGTTTGGGAAGGAAAAAAATCATCTTGTAGTGAGTTCAGCAACTCCCCAGCATCAAGATCTTCAAGGAGTGTCAAGTAAGAATACTGCATATGATAAAAATTAATTCAGGATAATGAACCAATACATCAAAAGTAAACTTTAGCTAAAAAAAAGGAATGAAATAAGAGGCATGCATTTTATTGCTATATTTAAAACAAAGGAAAATTAGTCCATACTTTAGAAACACTCACATCAAGGTTACTTAAGTTCATTTGATTACTGTTGAATCCTTGACCCAGCCTTCTGTCCATGCATCAACTCCAATCAATGGAGAACATTAAAACATGAAAGTAGGCAATGCACTTCCCAAGTAAAGGACCAAGCTTTACCAATCTGGTAGTCCTAGTAAAACGTGAATGATGCCCTGCCAAATGGACAACCTAAAGAGAAGCCTGATCCTCAGCTGGAGCAGACATTTCTTTTAAGATTGACTCTTATTAAAAAAAATAATAGCTGCTCTCACTCAGTATCAGGCTCTCCTTAGGTTGCTCATTTGGAAGGGCATCATAAAGCTTGGTCTTTCCCTTGGGAGGAGCTTTGCCTAGAAGTAAAGGTCATTTAAGACAAAATGATGAATTTCATACACATCCGAGCTTTAACACAGTCATACATGCTTAAACCCATGCACTAACAAAATGTGATCTAATATATATATATACACACACACACACACTTAGTTTCTACCTTCCACATGTTTGTCCTTCACTGATCTCTTTATAGGCATCCAGGTAGTGGCAGGGTTGATGATAACCTCTTCCAAATCCATACCATGCCTGAGGACACACACAAGCACATACACACACACACAACAGTGGAGAAGAACTGATGACATTGTTGCAAATGTGAGGGGAAGAGATAGTTTGCCATCATCTGACATTAATGCAATGCATGAAAATTGGAAGGAAATTGGGACTTAATGAAAATATATATTGCATATATTCAATTAATGGTGGCAATAAGATTGAGTGACGACAGACAACAAACTCACTCATTCATGTGTGTCAGAATCTCCCAGATGTACTGGTCCACTTACATATTCTCTATCTTCAGCTCAACTGTGATATGAGCCATTGGAAATGCCCTATGTGCAGATAGGGCACCTCCAATGGCTCATAGCACAGTTAAGCATCAGGTGTGCCTCCATGTTACACACTGCAAATGCCAGTCTTCACCAGATGAACAAGTAGAGAGAGATGAAGAGAGAAAAAGGAGTAGGAAGGACAGAATGAGAGGATGAATGAGGAAGAGAGAGAGTAGAGGTAGGGAGAGATCATACAAAAGAGTGACAGATACCACAGTTACAACAAAATGATGATCATTAAACAATCTGCATCTCACAGTTTCTGAAATTTAAATGAGCATGCCCACACAGAATACATACAGAATATACACAAGGATACATACAAGGATGTCCACACACAATGTCACATTATGGGGGATGAATGATTTCACATAAAAACATTTTTCTTCATCAACCTGTAAAAATTTGAGGAAACAAAATGACCCTCATGAATATGATTAGTTTGATCATCTTTACCTTTTAAGGGGAATGACACCCGTATTTTTCACTGTTTTTATTATTTGAAGTGATGTATTTTTTCTATGCAACATGTTCATCTACTCTGGTATAATAACTAAAATTTGTCTGTTGGAACAATATTTTCTACGTTAGTCGCTTGGTATTAGAATAGTGCTAATTCTCCTAGAGGACTAGTTAGAAACAATGGAAATGATGGTCACGGGACCTCATGTTCAAAAGTTTATTCAGGTAGTTATTTCTGGTATGCAGGCAAGCATGCTGGTACAAAAGCAAGCATACAGCTAGAATCCAGGCAAGCATATAGGCAAGCATGCTGGCAAGCATGCAGGAAAGCATGCAGGCAAGCATTAAGGCAAGCATGCAGGCAAACATTAAGGAAAGCATGCTGGCAAGCATTAAAGCAAGCATGCTGGCAAGCAAGTAAGCATTTAGGTAAGCATGCAGGCAAGCATTAATGCAAGCATGCAGGCAAATATTAAGGTAAGCATGCAGGCAAACATTAAGGCAAAACTAAATAATAATAATCACAGCCAGTTGCTGTAGTTGCACCAATACTGAACCATGCTTTAACTGCAAGTGATTCATAACAGAGAAGATGGCATATAGATTCTACATGATAGGAATAAATCAACAATACATCAAACAACAGTACCAAGCAGCCCCACCATACCCTATGTAGATAGGATGTTAGGGAAACATATATACCATTAACATGTCTGTTATTAAAATTAACAGTAGGAGTGACCATAAGGTATGAAGTGCTATTTTCAATGCTTCTTAAATACTCCAAGATTTAAAAATATATAATACTGTCCATAACATTCAATTTATGAAGATATAAATGCTTCCTCAACCACACCGGAAATAATTTTAAGCTTGCTTAAATTGAATAAGCCTCTTAAAATTCTATAACCACTTCTGTGATTGAAAACATCAAGGTGTGATATAACTTACTAAGTATATAACCATTATAACATTTCATGTCATGTTAATATAATTAATGTGAAGCAGGATGCAAAGATTTGCAGGTCTCACTTTTTTTGCAAGCGTTTCTCCACTGGATAGATTCCTTTATTGAGCATATCCTGTAGCACAGATGTTAGATATGGCCAGTGGAACAAATGCAGCCTTAATATCAGCACCTAAAGAGGGAGAGAGGATATAGGAGGGAGGGAGAAGGGGAGGTGTGAAAGAACCATCAAGCAACCATAAACAACTTTTCCTTACACCAATTATATTTTATGAATAAACAATTGTTTATAATATAGTACTATCACACATATAATACAGAATAATGTGCCCAACTCCTCGAGATAAATCTAACTAACTACAGAAATATCTTGAAGGGAAAAACCCTTCTTTACTGGCTGATCCATCCATGTATTGCTCACCCATTAGGTTCTCATTTCAAACCATCTAAACCAACCAACATAAGTGAAATGTCTTCCAGGAAAAGAGAAGGATGTTGTGCCTCCTCAACTAATTACTGACTGACCATCCTATTCAACTAACCCTCTTCTCTTTCAGATAGACTTCCCCAATAAAAAAATGGCTGTCATTGGTTAATTACTTCTAGTTGCCAAGAGAAGTAGGATCAACAATGTAACAGATATGGTAGATTAGGTTAGAAAAGTTGCGGTCAGGAAGCAGCAAAAACAACAGAAGTAATAAGTATCAACTGGCAGACAGCAGCTGTCTAATAGACACTGACATGATCTATGGCTGTAATCCCAAGGTGACAATGGGAAGGATGACAGATATGTGACAACACTGCAAAGCAACAGAAGTGGGAAAACGAGCCACCTGGCCTCTGCCGCTCCAGTGGCATGTCAGGCCGAAAACACTTACTGAGACGCCCACGGATATCCTAATGAGGCTTCTGGAAAATGACGCTACAGCAGTAAAGCATTTCAGAGGCAACCGCATTTAGTACAAACTGGAAATGTTAGTCTGTGCTATGTGGCTTAGTATTAGCTCCCTCAGCATGCCAGAGCAGGGTCAATCTGGAGATTCCAATGACTGGCACCTTCAGATGATTGGAGCTGAGGAATCAATGTTATTGTTGTCATAATGAACTGGCTGCACTGAGTAGCTGTGGCTGACACTATTTTGTATGGTGTACATAAAAGTGGGAAAAATCTAAAAGCACAAAGAGTACATACTTGGAAATTAGAAGTATAAAACTGTAGAGATTATGCAGAGATCTATCTAATATCAGCTCAATCTATTTGTAGTTGGATTAAATGATAAAGGAACTATGATGAGTCCATTTGAGTTGGTTCAGCAAAGTGTATATGTGAGGGAGTTGTCATCAAAAAGGATAACCCTTTACCATGTTTGCACATGCTTAAGGTATATGGGAATGACTTTAGAAACATAATAGAATAACAGTAGGTTAAATTATATTAACAGGGTAAATGTAGAGTTGATCCCCATTATGAACTCCCACCGCAGTAACACAAGCACACACCAACCGTAGTGTTTCTTCCTACCCTCATTTGAAACATTCATACACAATATATCATGGAATTATGAAACTTAACCTTAATTTATAAAATGATGAATATGTTCAGAGGTTTCTCAGTGTTTCAACTAAGCTTCATAGATTGAAGCAGATGCACAGTAAACAAGGGCTTCTTACCCTCCATGCCCACTTTTATCTGCAACTGCTTTTGATTAATCACTTAACAAATCCTGTCTTATCTTAATCTGACTCACTGGCTCAAACCTCTGATTCAATGTAGCCATAACTTGGATGGAAGGTTCACCACCTAGTCCAAAGAGAGACACCAGCATCAGACACAATATTTCAACATTAAGACCGAAATGTTTTAGATAAGACGATAGAAAATTAACAGCATGACTGATCAAATGCAAGAAAATACAATACTAAGAACTACAATAATAACAGTATCATATCAAAAGGAATAACAGAAACAAGCATAAAAATTGTCAGGGAATGTAGGTATGGTATGCCAATAGGTACAAAACAAGATAGTGGCATTGTCATATAAAGTCCGCAAACTAAGTAGTGATAATATAGACAAACATTATCACACCACTCCCATCCTTACATAGGTAGTTTAAGTGTCTTTAGAAATATGTATAAGAGTGATTGTATGACATGTTGTATGTAAGTATGTGGGGGGTAGGAATATAGAGCTCTATCTGAGCACTAGACATCAAGGTTAGTAATAATATATGAAACTGGTATATAATACTAATAAGAATATAGCCCCATGGGCAGGGTTTTACTCCAATTTGCACCAAACCTTCCCATAATCACTCAAAATGATCCCCATCAAACCTGGTTAATTTGAGCCATTTTTTAGGCCTAATTATGTGGGAGGAGTTATCGAACACATTTTTTTCACATATGCTTAAAAATGTACTTCAGGAACAATTTTCATTTAAGCAGCCATTTTGTTTCCTTTTTCGAAAACTTAAGAATAACTGGTTACAGAATGAAAAACTTTTGAGGTGTAGTTTATGCTAATTCACTGACTGTATCACACTCGATAGGATGTTCAACTTGCAATATATTATGACATGCAGATGACAACTAATTCAACCAAGATACTTTTAAATTATCAATAAGTGGGATGTTGTTTTGCTTCTTTATGTGTAAAACCATCTACAATAGATTGCATAATTTCATGGAAAACTTTGCAACAAGAGTTCCCATGACTGTGCACCAATTAATGGAGTGACCTTGACATAATAATATTGAATAATTCTTTCTCAAGAAGGAACCACAGTTGCATAGTTGTCTCGCCTTAATTCTGCTTGTTGGACTCCTTGAGAATAGTGCCAACATCTAAAAAAAAAAAAAATCAAACATAGTTGATCAACATAAATTTACCCAGTGACTTTACATTCTTGATGGGTTCATAGTTACCCATTAAATAACTGAACTAAATACAAATACAAACCAATTGTCCAATTATATAAGGAGAATTACTCAACTAACTATCAAACTACTGAAGTACTTCACTAAATGCAAAAATATCCTGAATGGAAAAAAAAACTAATCCTCTCTTGCTCATCCATGTATTGCTCATCCATTAGGTTCTCACTTTCAAACCATCTAGATCAACCAACATAAGTGATAGATGTTCCAGGACAAGAGAAGAGATGTTATACATCATCAAACTTATTACTATTATTCCATACTATTGAATTGCCACACTCTCTTTCAGATGGACATGCCTAAAAGGAAAAAAGGCAGTCATGGGTTGATTAACTCTAGTTGCCAAGAAAAGTAGGATTAACAGGGTGACAAATATGGTAGATTTGAGTAGTGGTGGTCAGGAAGCAGCAGCAATAGAAGTAGCATACTTCAATTTGTAGACAGCAGCTGTCTAATATGACACTGACAATATCTATGGCTGTAATCCCAAGGTAACAATTGAGAATATGACAGATGTGTGACAACACTGCAAGGCCACAGAGTTGTGAAAAAGAGCAACCTGGCCTCAGCTCCTCCAGTGGCATGTCAGGTAGTCACACATTGAGATGGCCACAGATATCCTGATGAGGCTTCTGGAAAATGATACTACAGCTGCCAGAGATTTCAGAAATAACCTCATTTAGTACAACACTCCCTTCCATATGACTTTCTTTAATGCAGAACACAACCTAATTGACCAAGGATCCAGGGTCATTGCTACCACAAGATTGGATGACTACTTCCACTTCCAGACAAGAAAAGAAGTTCATACAAAACGAATTCATGGATAATAGTGAAAGTACCAAGCAGGCATTTTTGTAAAAAAACAAATAATAAAGATAATACATGGCTTGCAAGAAATTCTCCAACAACACCATGCCTAATTGAGCATATTCATGTATGCTCAGAAGAATATCAAGCTACCAGACCACAAGTTGACAGTCAGACCAGGCAGGAGGTGTGCAAGAGATGATTGACACCATCATTCTCATCAACAGAGGCATGGAAACGGGGATATTATCCTGAGGCCTAGATGTAGCCTTTTTGAATAAATTTCAGGAAAGATGGTCAGCTCTTGCAACACCATCTTGTGCATCAATACCAACAAAACATTAGGTTTTTGGCCAACCCCCACTACTATAATAAACAACAACACAAGCTGGATTTAGAGGCATATAGCATAAAAAATGGACTGTGATGGAATCGAGAACACTTCAGACTAGATTGACTTGTTATTGATTCTGCTGTTGTAAGATTTTCGATAGTGACCAGGCATCCAAGTTGATAGATTCATTTGATACACTGTAGAGTAAACCAGAAGAGAGGGTTCCCATCATTCCATCTGTGTCATACCATAACTCCCATGGAGCTTTAGGGCACACCCTGAGGAAACTGGTATTTTCAGCTATGAACATTACTCAATCAGAGATAATGATTGCAAGAGTCACCAACCAAACTTATCCTATGCAACATCAGCATTGCCAAGCATATGCCATGCAAGCATGTGCTTGATAATGCTGGTGTTTTATGAGACCATCTGTTGATGACACTGGCAATCATTATTCTGACAGAGGAATGTTCATAGATAATACAGCAGGATTGGTACCCAGAACCTGCGGCTGAAGGAAGGGGTAGACAGAGAAAGACAAAACAGGCAATGTAAACACTTCTTCAAGAAATTATCAGATGAATGAAATCCATATACATAATACTTGTAAGAATTGGGAGAGGAAGTGGTAGTTGTCATGGAGATGATGGTTGAAGATTTGTTTATCCAGCAATCTACTAACCAGGAATGGAATACTGTTGCAATCCACTATTACCACATGCACTGAAGGCTAGGTTTTTCTACTCAGTTGAGACTACTCATCATGGCATTGTCAGGATCCACTCTTATCCATACTTTTCCACCAGATTACTTCAAAACTGCAGTACTACTCACATATGTTTGGTTAAAGTTGATACACCATGTACACTTCCAATTATATTGAAAACAAAAAAAATTTAAATAAATGACATCAATCAAAGGTGAATCACAGCCAAAGTAGTTTGCTAAGGTATGAACAAAAAGAAGAAATAACAGCAAGTCATCCATAAAAAGAAGACAAACAACAACTAACTGAATTATAAACAGATCAATGAAAGAGCATAGTGAGCTAGCTAGCTAAAATTAAAATTAACAGTCTGTTAGCTATAGCTTTATAAAAACGCTAAAATCGTTTAGTCAGTTTACTATAAAAACAACAATAACAACAGCTAGCTAGAAATAAATAAAGCAACAATTAGGTAAGCAGCCATGAATGGATTGCACTGTTTAAGCTTCTCATCTTACGGTATTTATTCCAAGACATTGGGTAGCCAGCCTGCTGACTATAAACAAAACAGCAATGATACAAGTCAATAGAAAATAATGAAATTATATTAAGTTAAAATAATTCAATTTATCTTTGTAATAAGATCCAAGAAAATCAATTAACTGAGGCCATTTATACAATGCCTATGGACTTCAAGGCTATATTGCTTCAGCCTAGCAACCCCCCTTTTATAAAGCATATATCACTCACTGAATTCAATATAACAAAAGGTATGCCAATAAGGTCTGATTCAATAAGAAATTCACTTGCACATACAGTACAATGCTCAGTGTTAGTTGCTATCAATAGCTAACCTGATCAGAAGGATTCCTTCCCTTGATCACAACAGAGAATAGCTCCCCAGCCGTCTCACCAGTTCTGAATAAAGTCTGAGTCTGACCACTTAAATAACCAGCAACGGTCAAGCATGAAACAGTGCAGCTAACACAGAAGACCTCTGAACTTAAATCACCAGAGAGGCCACACAAAACCACCAACTCCAAATAGCTACTTAGCCTATTATAGATATCTCACTGTGGGTGTGCATAAGAAATTTAAAGTCCCTCAGCTAAATGATACATACTTGGCAGTGCATTATGTATTAAACCTTAACAGGAAAGAAACAAACTGTTATAGTTTTCTGACGGATTGATGTGTTTTAATTAAGCCACCTGCTTTGGTGATCCATTCCAAGCATTAAATTATCTCCGAGGCCACCAGAACTTGTGTAATTTTAGGGGTTCCCAACGCCTCCCCATAGTGGCCGCAATGGGAAAGAACAAAAATATATATACACAGCAACAAGCC
>OZ017789.1:2751015-2771690 GCA_963969325.1 Lycopodina hypogea
GTTGTTGAAAGTATTAACCCTGGTGGGGAAATAGGATATTTACATTTTCCAATAAAAAGCCTATAAAAAAACAAAACATGCTTCAGTGGTAAAGGCACAGGCTATCCCAGTTTAAACTCAGTGGTTCATACCTGGACTAGGTTAATCTTTCCATTCTGTCTCCTCTTTTTTTCCATCCTTCCCCCCCCCCCCCCATACTTAATTCTATTATATTTCTTTCCTCCTTTTGTCACATTTTCCCCTTCAAATTTTCCCACTGCTCTAATGTTTAGAAAAAAAAATCATTTAAATACTGGTAAGTTAAATAGAGAACACACAGACATGCACATATAGAATTTCTTTGATTAGGGACCTGAGCAGATTGTTCTTTTTTTGATTATAACTTATGATTTGTTAGTTATTGAGTTTATGTTATTTTTAAAATTGATTTATTACATGTAGATTACTGGCCTGAGTAGGAGGAAACCTATGTGCTCACACATGCATGCATGATTTGAGATTAGGCAAATCCATCATTCAATCATCCAAACTTGAACATAGTGAAAGGTAGTGAAAGGTAGTGAAAGGTAGTAAAAGGTAGTGAAAGGTTTGGTACTAGACAGTCCTTAGCATTTTTGTTATGACACTACTCTTAATCATTTTGATAAAATTTTATGTCCAAGTATGACTCATAAGACAAAAATTTCCTCAAATTTTAGTTGTTTTCTGTGTTAATATGATGTCCTGATGTCACTCAAATTGTGTGCACTATGGTGCTTACTTTCAATGATATTTTTATTTGTTCAGCAAGCTTGGGGTGTACAGCTCTATTTTCATCCAAGCCTTGTGTACAACTTTATCACTTAGTGAATGGATGAGCTGCAAATCTATTCTTAATTTCATTTTTTTTTTTTTTTTCTTTTTTTTTTCTTTTTTGGCAATCTAATACAGTCCTCTTAAATCTAAATAGTATACACCTGTGATTAATTTTGTAGATAAGGTCAGAGTGCACTTCTTTGCCCATGACCCATAACGCTGTTAAGACAGAACTGACTGAAGCTAGTGTTGAACTGTTAAGCCTGGTCTAAGAGCAAAATTATCGCCCTCTATTCTGGTCAATAGTAGCCTACTATTGTGTGCTCTCTTAGATATTCTAAAATATCTATGGTTACGCACAGGCGTTCACTTAGGACCTTTACCTACCGCCTAACTTCTACAATAGACTAGCATTCACTGACCTAGTGCACAATAAGCCACACCCTTCCAGCTGCAGTCCATTAAAGATGGCGTTTATTGAGGAGTATTGTAAGGCCAACCCCCATGGCACTTCCTTTGCATGTACCACTAAAGCAGATATCATTAGCAAGGGTACTAGTCAAGGTAGTGTGATATTGGAATCATTGTAACTGACAAAAGAAGTAACTCTCTACCTTATTCAAGAAGAATGAGAACCAGAACAAAAGTCATTTTTGATAGTCACTTTTCTTGGGCTTTTGATCCTCTTGAGTCTTATGCTGCAGCCTCTGTGGTTTCTTCAAGTTATTTCCATAGAATAGTGCTAGCCTGCAGTGAGATAAAGATATATAAAGTTTTAGTTTCTATTGACCTAATGAACTCAACCCTGCCATCCCTACACAGAGAGTTCTAACCCACTCTTTGTTTATTATTCTTTTTAAGATGTTATATTAGGTGATTCCTAGACACTGTTCCATGGGGAAGCATTTCCAAGTATCACCATTTCCTTTAGATATCTATTCCTAGTAATATTATATGCATGTTCTATATATTACTGTTGACCTTGATGTCTTGTGCTCACATAGAGCTCCATATTCCTACCCCCACATACTTAGATACATCACATCATCCTACCACTCTCATACACATAACTAAGGACTCTCCAGCTACCTATGTAAGGATGGGATGTGATAATTTTTGTTCACATCATCCCTACCTCATTTATGGACTTTATATGAGAGTATCACTATCTCATTTGTATACCTGAGTACAGCCACCAAAGGTTGGAGGATGTATGACAGTTGGAGGATGTATGACATCCCTTTTCTTGTTCTGCAACATTTTTCATTTACATTGGTTGATGTAGATTGTTTAGAAGTGAGAACTTAATGGGTGGGCAATAAATGGATGGATCAGCCTGTGAGGAGATTTCTTTTTTTACTTCAAGATATTTCTGTAGTTAGTTAGTGGAGTAGTTAATTAATTCTTCCTGAATTTTTTGGTGAACTTCAGTTGCTCCTAAGGACAGTAAAGAACACATAAAAACTTTTAATTTTGTCTGAAACATAACAGAGAGATGGACACACACATTAATATATATGATTAGCTGCAATAAGAAGCATGCACACACTGTTCTGGAATATACCAGTTAACAGAACCAAGCAGTGAATATAACTTATTATTATTATACATATATTTTGACAGTTCTGTTGTTTTAAAAAATTCATTTAGAGATATATCACAGAAATATAAATGCATTGTGCTGCTAAGAGTTAACACTGGATGATTTACATTCACTATAAATATGTTCATTTAACCTTTCTCACATCCAAACAGGATGTACGCTGAATACCCAATACCTGCTTGGAGTCCTGTAAACCTAACTTCTAGAACACCCATGGATTTATTGTACAACAGCAATGTCGGAAAAATATATTGACCTCATCTGGAATAGATATTGATATGTTTACTCCCTTACAGTAAGGTGTATCAATTCTGGTGTTGTTTCTTTCTATTTTTCTTTTCTTCTCTTGCAACCTATACTATTACTATTCCCATTACCCTATTATTAATTTTAAGATACTATACTTCATTATATTTTTACAAGGCAATACGTCATTACCCTATTATTAATTTTAAGATACTATACTTCATTATATTTTTACAAGGCAATACGTTGACTCCTGGTTTGGGGGTAGATTTCCAGTGACACCTGGCATACTTGTATCCAGGAAATCAAACCCATTGTAACCCTGGAGTTATATTGGGTTGAAGTTCAAGGAGTCTGGTAGTTAGAATTCAAGGTAAGTATCAGTTGTCCAACATATTGGTTCAAGGGGATCTGATGGTTGGGATGCCCATGGAATAGGATGCCCCACCATCAAACCTACTTGATCACTCACCAAGAGATTCCTGGGACCTCAAACCAACACAACTCCAATAATCACAGACAAATAGCCATGTAATACCCGAGGCTAGGCGAGCTTTCAGAGGGATGCTATAAACCCATGCAAACTGCAGAGAAATGCAGTAAGTGACATATTAGTTAACAACTGCACAATAAACAGGTAAAATATTTTTAGTATTATTTGGTGATTGAAATTGTACTTTTAACTGCTCAATTGGACTGCCATATGAATTTATTCTAGATTATTTCCTGTAGATCAACTATGCTTGAATTTTTATTTATTTAAAAGGTGGCACTACTCTCAAGGAGTCCTACAAGCATAAAAAAGGCAAGACAACTATGCAACTGCCTTCCTGCTTGAGAAAAAATAATTTAATAATATTCTGTCAAGGTGGCTGCATTGATTAGTGCACAGTCATAGGAAATCTCGCTTGCAAAGTTTTCCATGGAATTATGGCATCTCTTATAGATGGTTTCACACATAAAGAAGCCAAACCACATTCCATTTATAGGTAATATAAAAGTATCTTGGTTAAATTAGTTGTCAATTCCATGTCATAGTATATTGCAAGTTTGAATATTCCATTGAGTGTGCTACAGTCAGTGAATTAGCATAAAACAACTTACACAGTGTTTCCTTCAGTTCAAATTATTTTCAAATTGTCAAAAAAGAAAACAAAATTGGTACTTAAATGAGAATAGTTGCTGAAGTAAGTTTTCAGGCATACATGAAAAAAAAGAAGAAGGAATACGCATTTGATAACTCCACCCAGATGATTAGGCTTGAATGGCTCAAATTATCCAGGTTAAATAAGGACATCCTGGGGTGGTTATTGAGAAGTTTGGTGAAAATGGATTAAAATCCTGCCTGTGGGGCTATATTCTCAATAATATTATACACCTGTTTCATATATTACTATTAAGCTTGATGTTTAGTGTTTACATAGAAATCCACATTCCTACCCCCACCTAATTAGATACATGTCATACAACCACTCTCATACATGTAGCAAGAATTCTTGGGCTACCAAAGTAGGGATGGGAGTGGTGTGATAATATTTGTTCATATCATCCCTACCTTTTTTGTAGACCTTTTAAGACAGGTCACTATCATGATTGTATACCTTTTTATGTTCCATCCCTCCTGGCATTTTTCACATTTCTTATGCTTGTTTTTAGTTATATTTTTAATGTGACACTGTTATTATCCTAGTTCTTATTATTGTATTTTCATGTGTTTGATCAGTCATACTGTTAATATCCTATTCTCTTATCTAAAACAGTGGATTTGATAGTTGAAATATTGTGTCTGATGTTGGTGTCACTATTTTGACTTGGTGGTGAACCTTCCATTCAAGCTATGGCTGCATTGAAGCTGAGGTTTAAGCCAGTGAGTCAGAATATTTTGGCAAGACTTGTAAAATGATTGATTAAAAACAGTTGCAGATAAAAGTGGGTATGGATGGTAAGAAAACTTTCTTTTCTGTGCATCTGCTTCACAATATAAAGCTTAGTTGAAACACTGTAAAGCCTCCAAATGTATGAATTATTTTACAAATTAGGGTTAAGGTTATAACTCCATGATATAGTGTATAAATTTATCAAATGGGCATCGGAAGAAGCACTCTCGGTATCTGTGTGCTTGCGTTACTGCAGGTGGGAGTTGAGAATGGGGATGAATTTTCCAGTTAACTTGTGAATATAATTTAACCTACTGTTTTTCTATTGTGTTTATAAAAAAATTCCAAAATATGGCCTCCCTTATGCCTGTCTAAACATGGTAAAAGGGTAACTCTATTCATGATGACTCCCTCATATGTACACATTGTTGAACCAACTTAAATGGAATCATCATCATAGTTGTCATGCTATTGTTTCATTCCAACTTCAGAGAGATTGAGCTGGTATCAGTTAGATCTCTGCATAATGCTACAGTTTAATACTTTAACTTCCAAGTGTGTACTCTTTGTGCTTTTATATTTTGCCCACTTCTTCGTACACCATGCGAAATGGTGTCAGCTATGGCTACTCAGTGCAGTCAGTTACCTATGGCAACCATATTGTTGAATCATCAACTTCTATCATCTGAATGTGCCAATCATTAGCATCTCCAGATTGACTCCTGCATAATGTAATGACTACTCTGGTATGCTAGGGGTGCTAATGCAAAGTCACATGGCACAAGCCAACATTTTCTGTTTGTACTAAACGAGTTTGCCTCTGAAATGCTTGGCTGATGTAGTGTCATTTTCCAGAAGCCTTATCAGGATATCTGGGGTTATTTCAATAAATGTCATCAGCCTGATATGCCATTGGAGCAGCAAAGGCCAAGTTGTCCTTCTTTCAACTTTTGTGGCCTTGCAGTGTTGGCACACATCTGTCATCCTTCCCATTGTCACCTTGGGATTACAGCCATAGATCATGTCAGTGTCATATTAGACAGTTGCTGCCTGACAGTTAATGTTTGTTACTTCTGTTGTTGTTGCTTCCTGACCACCACTTTTCTAGTCTACCATATCTGTCACCTTGTGGATCCTACTTTTCTCGGCAACTAGAGTGAATCAACTAATGACTGCCTTTTTTTTTTTCTTTTAGGTATGCCTATCAGAAAGGGAAATGGGATGGTTGAACATTGTGGTTAGTAAGTAATTAGTTAAAGGGTGTACAGCATCCCTTGACTTCTATTGTCCTGGAATATGTTTCATTCATGGGAATGCATGAAACCTTAACTGTAGTTGGTCCAGCTGTCCTCTCTCTCACTCTCTTATTAATAGAGAATTGCTATGTACCTATGATATATATAAAGAAATAGCAGCAGATGCAATTATGGAATATGGTTATTCAAAAAAAGTAAAGAAATATAAATTATAAATTTGGCAATATTCTTAATTTATTTTAGTCAAGAAGCTCAATAGAATTTTTTTTTTCTACTTCTTTTTTTTGGCTCTACTTTTTTGTTGCTGAAAACTTTACACTCTGCTTTTCTAATTCTTTTATTTTACCAAATTTTATCCCTAACATTTTTATTGGAATCTTTAAGAAATTATTTTAGAGTGCAAACCATACTTGGAAGATAATAATTCAAATTGTATATGTTTTATATAGACCTGAGCATAGTAGCTTCAGATAAGTTAGAACAAACAGACACATTTAAGAGCTAGTTATATCTTACTATGATGGAGCTAGCAGCATATACCCAGCTTTGCCTGGGATGCTCACAATAAAGACTGTGGCCTAGTGTGATCCAATCCATTTCCCTACCAGATTCGGGTTCTTTGCATATTTCTAGGTCTCTAGGTCCATGAATTTGACCATCCATGAGTATCATAAATAGATTGCATTAATTTTGGCATTTTGGACATGGCATACCCATAGGAAAAGGTATGGTCAGGTGATTCTTCTTTTTTTTTTTGTAGCAAAAAACCATCCACTTAATATAATGCGCCTAACCTGAAGTGTGGGTTATAATTTTATGGTGGATCAATTGGTGGGAGGGTGGTGTAGCCAAGTGTGACCCAACCTAGACAAAGAATTGTCTAAACACCACTTCTGGCATTTTCAGCTTCACGAACCTAAAGAGAGATGTTTGAATGAAAATAACTACACATAGTAAAGAGCATCCAATTTAATGTAATTCAAGCCTCTTCATTTAAAGAAGTATTATTTTTAAAAACAACTCATGACTCAAGACCAGTGTTATCAGATGGTTTCAGCTCAAAATCAGTACTTCTATTTAGCTGTCAAAAAAAAAGTATTGCAAGAACAGTAACACAGATAATATTCAACATTCTAACAGCATATTACAAATTTATATTGGAACATACTACAGCTTTTCCTTCCGATTACAGCTTTGATATTTGCCTAGTGAGCCACTTGTCTGCATTCCAAATTGGAGAACAAAATATTTTCAGCACACTCAGACTGAACATGTGGAATTGAGAGTTCCACATTAGATCCTTGTATGATGGTACATTCAGCCAGAAATTTTCTGTACTGCTGGTGTCCCAGGCCTGCTACTTCATCATGGGGCAGTTAGACTCCTGGACACAGACACTGATATTCTCTTTCCAGGTGTAGCTTGCAAGAACAGTGGCAATGAGAATGGAGCTGTCTTGGTAAGGAGCTTGATTCTTTCTGCATAGCCTAATGAATACCTTCCTCAAAAACTTGAAAGCATTGATATCCAGTCTCATCTTATTCTGCATGGGCAGCTGGCTATGGTCCAACTTTGTCTGGAAGCCTGACTCCTGCTGAAAATTCACATGTCTTTTGAAAGTTTAGGCACTATCCCAATCAGACATTTTCTTTCAAAATTTGTTTCTAAGTTCACAGAGTTGTGGCAACATGCTCAGGACAACTCCACATTCTGCAGAGATCAGCCTCCCTTTAATAGGTTGGCATCTGACCATGGAGATGGTAGCATAACACAGTAATAAATAATTGAATGAACGCTCACCTAATTACAATTCATGCATGTGTGTGTGTGTGTGTGTGTGTGTGTGTGTGTGTGTGTGTGTGTGTGTGTGTGTGTGTGTGTGTGTGTGTGTGTGTGTGTGTGTGTGTGTGTGTGTGTGTGTGTGTGTGTGTGTGTGTGTGTGTGTGTGTGTGTGTGTGTGCGCGTGTGAAAGTATGCTTTCCCCTATACAGGCCAGTAATCTACATGCAACAAATCAACTCAATAAATAGAAGATTGACTCAATAAATAACAAATAGTGAGTCATAATCTACAAAATAACCATCTACTCTGGTCCCTAATCAAAGAAATTCTGCATGTGCATGTCTGTGGTGTCCATTTAACTTACGTTTTTTTTAATAATTTCTTATTTAACATTGAGCAGTGGGAGAATTTGAAGGAAAAAGTGGTAAAAAGAGGGAAATATATTATGGAATGAAGTATAGGTTGGGAAAAAAAGAGGGGTGGGTTAAATGGAGAAAAGAAGGAAGGAAGGAAAGAAAAAAGGGAAAAAGATCAACCTTGTCCATGTTTGAACTACTGAGTTTCAGCATGGGAGACCTATGCTTTACTACTGAACCATATTTTTTTAGGCATTTTTTTAACGGAAAATATATATTAAATTTTCCACAACCAGGGTTAACACTTTCGGGGGAATTGTTTTGGTGAAAAATTTTAGCTCTGCAGGTACAAGAATTTATCTGGCCAAAGTACCATTTTTAGCATTTTTGGCCTGACAAAAATATAAGTGGTATTGGCCAAAATTGGTACTAAACATTCTCTTGGAGACACTGATTCCAAAAATATATGGGTTCATGGGTCCAGCTTGCAAGTTGAAGGTACTATGGAAGACATATGGACTACAGAGACAACAACTTTATATATATTACTGAAAAATTCACCATAAGGGTGATTTTGGTGGGCTGTAGTCACAGACATGTGTGCTTTGAAGGCATATGCAGTAAACTTTTAAAACTTAAGAGAAAATGTAATTATGTCTGAGTTTTTTTTCTAGAATTACCATATTTGACATTAAAAAAAATTTTTTTTGCCTTACACACAAAGAGAAAGAGGTGTGGCCAGAAGGGATCCACCCCATATTATTCTTAAAGTCAAGTTGTGTCTGCATGCCAAAGTTTTAGGGCTGTAGCTCCATTTTTTTCTTCCGGCATGAGTACCTTTTTTGGCTTTTTTTTAACACAGAAAGGGATGTGGCCATATAAAAATTGGAAGGCAAAATATTATCAGCACAGTCATGTGCTCATGATGTTTACAATGGTGACACTGATTCTAAATATATATGGGTTTCTGGGTCTAACTTCAAACATAATCGTAGATAAATAGACAGACAGACACACAGAGACAGACCATTCATGCTTTATAGTAAAGATGCTGTGTGTGAATTTGTGTGCATGTGTGTGCAAATTTCTCCCAGAAGGAAGGACTGTAGGTCACCATTTTTTTTTTTGTCTGGGATGTTGGGGATCATCATTATCTTTTTCCTTTCTTTTCAAAATTTGCCTATCTTGGCTGGTTTTATTTTTAATTTTCGGAAGGAGGGGGCGTGGGGGAGGGAGGGACTACATGAGTGATGTGTTAATACTACCAACCACAATTATGTAAACACACTCAACTGAGGTCAGCAACACTGTCCCCAAACCACATCAACTTAAATTTTTAATAAGGCGAAGTCACACTGTTCCCACTGTTAGATGCATTCTTATACTCTACTAGATATGTCCTTCCAGCAGAATATTGTATGGCTACAGCCTTGTGAATGCAGGCTAGTATAAATAAAATTTATTTATTGACTTCCTGTAGCAATCAATTTCCAGTCCTCATATATATAACACATTGCATCTAATTTTAAACATTGCAGTTTGTCAAGACTGCTTCCCTGTACATCATGCCATCTCCACAGGAACCACCCTATGCCTACTAATTACCAGGGGCAGTCCTAGCAGAATACATGGTGGGAGAAAATATGACATGATAATACACAATGGGCTTGATAATCCATTTCTTTTGGTGTATGTTAAAAACAGCATGAGTGGATCTTAACTCAATCCAAAGCTAGTTTTAATTAAGGAGATGAGCAGCTTAGCTGTACACCAGTAACAATAACAAAGGAAAGCTGCTTACCCAATTTCTCGATAAATAGTCATCGTTAGAATGAGAACACTTGTTTATTCAGTTATGGTCAAGTTCTTGGATTATAGCTTCCTCAGGTTTTTTTAAGACAGCTCTCCTCATTCATGTTAATATGGTGAATCATTCAAAATTAGGCAAGTGTTGGAAGTCAAGTCCCTCAAAGCTCTTTAAGCTGCTTATCCAATTCCTTCAACACACCTATCCCCTCTCAGTATCCTGTATATCTCTCTGCTTGATTTTTTGATGACTATTTTGTCTTCTTCTGAAAGCATCCTTTGAAAATCAGGAGCTCTATTCAAAGTTCTTTCAAGAATACAGTAGCTGTGAAAAAAAAGACAAAATTTGTCAGTTTTAAAACATTTTTGACCCATGGAGGTTGATAACTGGCTCCACAAAAAATGTTTGTACCTCAATGAAAAGGAGTACCTCACTGAAAAGGAGTACAGGGTCTCTACAGCTGGGCTACTTACATTTTAACTTACCTCACATTTTCTTGTACATAAAGAGTACCACAAAGCTGCCACTACAGCTGCCACACAAAATTGTTAGCCAAACCCACCAAGTCATCTCAGAGGAGATAGCGACCCAAGTTTTGTGACAGAGGACACCCAACTTGCTAAGTAAACCTGATTCCTCCCTTTGCTTGGAATGAATAATGGATGCAGGTGAATTCATTAACAGCACATCCTTTGTATTCAAACATGATTTCTGAAAACCATATGCCATTTTTGTCTTTGTTGTCAAGGTTTAATGCATAATGCACTGACAGATATATCTCATTTAGCTGAGGGACTTCGAATTCCTCATGCACATCCACAGTGACATTATATACTAATAGAATCATTTATATTTATATATTATTTATTTATTTATTTATATGTGTACAATAACCTGCCAAATGGCTCTAAGGGTTTGGTGACAATTGACAAATATATTCAGTTAAGTGAAAGTTACCTGGTCTATGTCCCATTTGTCCACACCCCATTGCTCAAGTGGAGTAACAGCACAAAAAAGGTTCTTCCTCATCCCCCATTGTTTCCATCAAAGGGAATGCATAGGAGTTCACACATACCATTTTAAAGAGGCGTTAATGCATTTTAACATTCCCCTCCAAGTTAACAAAAAAAAAGAAACCTATCAGCAATTCCAAAGGGAGAATATAATTAGTTGAACTCAAAAATAGTGGACCAAGAAATCTAATTGCTGCAAGGGATTGCTGATTTGGGAGAGCAGCTGAAGATGCAAAATTCTGTGCACTCACTCCTCCCCCCCCCCCCCCCCCCCAAACCTCCACTCACCACAATCTTGGACAACGAAATTAAATTCCTGTACAACAAAATTAAATTCCTGTACAACTAAACCAATGACTACCAAATAATTCACTAAAAGAACAGTGTTAGAAGAAAACAAAAATATAATGTGCCAAAAGAGCTTATTACCAAAAGAGCCAGGGACATAGCAGTAATATAAAAATCAATCCTGCAAAGATTTAAAACCAATCTTAGTGATTCATGACAATAGCTGGATCTCCCATCACCATGGTCTGGCTCATTCCAACTACAACTACAACTACAAGCTGGTGCATTCCAACCACAGTTGAGTGGATATGCTTGTCAAGCAACAAAGCAGACCACCAAAAAATCTTACATACCCAAGAAGAACATTTCAAAATATAAATCCAGGAAAAGCATGTCTCAGAGCCAAAAAAAAAAACAAAACAAACAAAAACAAACAAACTAGAAAGTAGAAAAACATACTAGTTGCCTAAGTCACAGCAGCTACAATGGTTGTAGCTTCTGCACTGACCTGTAAGACATGCCCATCTACTGGACATGTCCTCCCCTAACAGATATTCTCATGATAGACATGACCACTACTAACCCATGTCTTCATGTAGAAAATGTCCACCTGTATAACATACCATCCTATAAAACCTGTCCACATGTTGAACGTGCCTTACAGTAAGACATATCCTACTTCAATTCATGTACCTAAATAATACATGTCCACTCATACTACATGTACTCTTGCAGGACATGTCCACCTGTAAGACATGCCCTCATGTAATACTTGGCTCCCTATAAGATATACCCTCCAGGAAAACCTGTCCTCATCCACCTGTAAAACATGTACTCTATTAAGACATCTCCAACTGCAAGACATGCCATCCTATAATAGATACCATCAAGTAAAACATGCCATCCAGTAAGAAATATCTTCCAGTAAAACATAACATATTGTAACATATGCTATTCTGAAGACAAGCACTCCATCAACACATGACCTCCCACAAGATATTTCCTCCTACAAAGTGTGACCTCCATTAAGACATATGCTCTCATAAGATATGTCATCCTGAAGGACATGCACTTCAAAAAACATGTCCACCCATAGGACATGTCCTTCCTTAAGACAATTTTGTAACCACAGCCCACTGAAGGAGGACCTAGCAAGCAATGGGTCAAAAGGCTGCAATTGCATGCTAGTATCTATAATAGGCGAAGTAGCTGATTGGAGTTGGTGGTTTGTATTAAAATTTAGAAGACTTTTGTGTTGACTGCACTGCTTCCTGCTAGACTGCTGCCGGTTATTTAAATGGTCAGACTTTATTCAGAGCTGGTGAGACTGCTGGGGAACTGTTCTCTGTTGTGCTCAAGGGAGGGAATCCTTCTGATCAGGTTAGCTATTGATGGCAACTAATACTGAGCATTGTATTGTATGTGCAAGTGAATTTCTTATGAATCAGACCTTATTGGCATACTTTTTGTTGCATTGAATTTAGTGAGGGATATAGGCTTTAAGAAAGGGGGTTGCTAGGCTGAAGCAATATAGCCTTGAAGTCCATAAGCATTGTATCAAAAGCCTTAGTTATTGATTTTCTTGAGTCTTATTACTAAGATAAATTGAATTATCATAACTAAATACAATTTCATTATTTCGACTATTGACTTGTATCAATGCTGTTTTGTTTATAGCTAGCAGCCAGTTACTTGGAGTAAATATCATAAGAGGTGCAGCTTAAATGGTGCAGCCAAGTCCAGAAGAATTTAACTTTACAGCTACCTAGCTAGCTATTATTTTTATTTACTGCTAGCAAGCTGTTGTTTACTGATTTTTTTTTTTTTTTTTTTTCCTTTTTTTTTTCCTTTTTTTTCTTTTTTTAATCTAAATCCAAGTATACCTGGAGTATCAAGTCCAAGCAACCATAATACTGCAATTTTGCAGTAATCTAGTGCAAAAGTGTAGGTAAGAGTGGATCCTGGCAATGCCATGCTGAGTAGTCTCAATTTTGAAGAAAAAAAATTATTCAGTTCATGAGGTAATAATGGACAGCAACAGTCTTCCATCATTGGTAGATTGCTGGGTCAATAGATTTTCTAACCATCCTCCCCATGGCAACTACACTCCCTCTTCCAATTCTTACCATTATTTTGTATATGAATTTTATAAAATTTATGGTTTTTGCTAGAAGTGTTTACATTGCTTGTTATCTCCCTCTCCCTGTCCACCATTTCCTTCAGCTACAGATTGTGGGTGGTAATCCTGCTGTGTCAGCTGTGAACATTCCTCTGTCAAAAGACGATTGCCAGTGCACCACCATGTTAATCCCATGCAACAGCAGCAGAAACAAGCAGATGCTATGCAAGCATGTGCTAGTCTTTTTTGCTGTTGCATTCAATGAGCTGGGGTGGTGTGCACTGGCAATCGTTGTCTGATGGAGTAATTTTATAGTTGACAAAGCAGGAATATCACCCAGAATCTGCAGCTGAAGGAAAGGGGAGACAGAGATATGCTTCATGATGCTGATGTCGGATGGGATGAGCTCGGTTGGTGTCACTGGCAATCATTATCTCAGACAGAGGAATGTCACAGCTGACAATACCAATTTCCTTAGGGTGTGCCCTAAAGCCCTGTGGGAGTTATGGCGGGACACAGATGGAATGATAGGAACCCCCTTCTGTGGTTAGCTCAGTTGTGTACCCAATGACTCCACCAACTTCCATGCCTGGTCAACTATCGAAAATCTTTAAAAAGCAGAATGAGCAACAGGTGAGTTTAGTCTGTGGTGTTCTTGATTCCATCCCAGTCCTTTACTTCATTCTTTATGCCTCTAACTCCATCTTGGCACTGTTTACTATTGTAGGGATGTTGGCAGAAAACCTAATGTTTTGTTGGTACTGCCGCACAAGATGTTGCTGCAGGGGATGATCGTCATTTGTCATCTGCTGCTTCATTATGATGCAGCTGATTGGCAGAGTAGTTCTGATGCATATAAACCTTCAGGTTAGCAGAGAGTTGATGCCACATGAAGGGATTAGCATGATAAACATTTAGGATCTCTAAAAGTACATCATGAGTCACCATGTAGTCATTATGTTTCCATCAGGCATTCCATTAAGTATTTGAAGAGTGGCACTCATAATAAGCTCATCTTATTTCTCACTCCTTTTTATTGCAGCTCCACTTCTATTTGCCTTCTCCCCACACTTCCCCTTCTATTAATTCTCCAGTTCTTCTCATTTCCGTTTATTTTCCCTGGTTGGAATCTTATAATACAAACCTACTTGTCTAGAATCTATTCTTGCTGTTTGTGATGTTGATAAACTAGCCAAATTTCATGTAATTCTCACTATCATACCTATTGATATCCCAATCTCATACCCCTCCCCCCTCTACCTGTGCCCATTTTTAATCGGTTTACCTTAGCAAAAGAAATATCCCATGCTGTTAGAAGTTAGGAGATACTGAAACTATCCTATGTATTCTTAATTCAATCTTCATTCACCTTTTTTTTTTACCCTATAGGATTCTGGTGATGCATCAGAACCTCTTGGCCCATCAGCTGCGTCAGCAAGAAGAAGCAGTGCATGGTATGATGACGTCAGCTCCTGCAATACCAGCCTTGCCTCAGAAGCCCCAGAAGAGGTTTCCTGCTAACACCCCCTACAACAACCAGCCACCGCACCAGCTGGAACTGATGCTGCAAAAAGGGACTGGCATGGTGTACCCTCTGGATGTGCAGGCCTCAGCTGCTCAGTCATCACATGACCAGGTACTGTTCCGTCAGGCATGCCATGAAATATTCGAAGAGTGGCACTCACTATATGCTCATCTTGTTTCTTCTTCCCTTTTTACCTATTGAAACTGTTGAAATTCAAGTCTAATTCATTATACCATAATTTAAAAAATCTTCAGGCCCAAGTGTTTTATGTGAAGAAAATAAAGCCCAAAGATTCAAGAGTTTAGCCAATTATAGACCTTGCATAGAAACCAAAAAAAAATTATATGGAGGGAAGCTTCCGCTATATGTTGAAAGGTAAAAACAACCAGCTAAGTTTTTAGCAGTCACTATATATAATAAAATAAAAAATAAAAATTGTATCATTCTTTTCTCTTTTTTTTCTAATTTTATTAATTGCTGATATATATTGCTGGTCTATCTTCATGTAGGCATGAAGGGGGAGTCTGAGAGACTTGAGATATGCCGGCAAGTGTTGGACGAGTTGCCTGAGGCTAACTACAACCTCCCCAAGTATCTCATAGCCTTCATGAACAAGGTATTACATAAACTAGAGACAATTACAAAATTATCATTGAATGGGTCATAATTTGCTACATACGCACATGTTTTTGTCAAGGATTATTTCCGATTAGTTAAGAAATTTAATAGCTAATGTTTAGAGAATGAGAGGGAAGCCTGTTCTAACAGAAAGGAAGCATGGCTAGTTATGATGTTTAAATTTTCCAGTGGCAGTCACATCTTGTATGGTTGTGGTTTGCATTGTCTGGTTTTGAAATACATGAATGATTCATTATCTCTGATGTGTGTGTGTGTGTGTGTGTGTGTGTGCGTGCGTGCGTGCACGTAGGTTCGTGAGCACAAAGAAGTGAACAAGTTGAGTGCTCTCAAACTTGCCATCGTACTTCAGTCCAGCCTCCTCGGTGTACAAGATTGCCAGTCTCATGTGCCTCTGGGAAAGTAACTCGCTGTCTCACCATGATGAAGCACATTCCTTCATATAGTGACTCTACATTCATGGGGTTCATAACAGTTCCTCAACATCCATGCAGCAGCTTACTTTCATCCAAGTTATTTTACGGCACCGTTATCTTTACACTGAATAGTTTTTGAATGATTAATCTTGACCAACTTGAGTGCCCTGGTTCACTATGTTTGTTGCACTGGATGCATATGGAATGATTTAAGGTTACATGAAACAAATATAATGCTGATATTCATGTCTATTCAAGATTCAAGAATTTGTGTTCAAGTTGCTATTATATTAAAATTTTGATTCAGAGAAGCACAGTCAGCAGTTTCATAAATCCTCCAAATGTTTTTACTGCACAAAGAAAAGCAGGCTATGCCATTAAAAGTCCATTCAAGGACATAGTAACAGTGATTTTTTTTTTTTTTTTGGTATTCAAGCCCACAGAAAAGATAAGTTCCTGATAATTTCTGCTTTTTCACCTCAGAACGCCAGTCAAAATTAGCTTTGCACATAGCATCCAGACACCTTACACTACTCAATAGATAGAGTCAGTGAAAATATTTCTTACTATAATCTTTACTTATCTATAGTAAAAGGGTCCGTATGATATATTTATCAGGCCCTTTAATTAGAAACGGGTAAAGGGTCGTGAAAGAGATATTTTTGTTACCAGACCTTTCACCTCTCAATAGGTAAAGGTCAGGGTGAGAGTTAGTTGTTTTTTTAAATCTGTTAGCATTTCCCACAAAACATTTAAAACCACAGAACCATAACCCCTTAGCTCATAGTGTTCCTTAAATTTCTTCCCCATGAAAGCAGGAGTTCAAACTGTATATAGTGACCTTCACCAACGGAATCCTTTACCTCTCAATAGGTAAAGGATCAGTCGCTAGATAATTCTTCCGGTATTCTCCTATGACCCATATCTGGAGACCGGAGAGGCTGGGTTAGCCAGGTACACTTAGTGGAAGTTTAAGTAAGGGGAAAGAGACGGTGGGGCACGTTATGGGTGGCTGCTTAGATTGTCTGTTAGCGGAGGAAAACCCCACTCCAAATGAACCTCCCATTGAAACTGCAGCTGAAAAAGTAAGCGAGTGTTTCTGTTGCTCTGGGGTCATGAGCTTTGATGTCTGTTAAATTAGGAAGAAAGAAGACAAAGGCTAGCAGAAGCTGCAAGTAAACGGCAAACAGAGGTAAGTATAATGGTAAATTACTGTCAGCTTATGTCAGTTCTCATTAAGAAGCACAATAATATCTTACCAGTTTTTAGCCAAAATTTTGCTTCTAACTTATAAAAACTGAACTGACTTTTTTTTGGGGGGGGGGGGGGGGGGGAGGGGGTTGTTATTGAATTATTAATTCCAAGAAAAAATTTAGAATAATACCAGGTGGTGCATATTACCTGAATAGTTGTCACTAATCTCTTCTCTTACAACAGCTTTGAGATGTGTCTCTTGTAACTCCACAATTGGTTCCATGTAAAGTAACCACTTAGCTGTCATGGACTAGTGTGCGTGTGTGTAGGAGTTCCTGTGTTATAATATCTGTGCCACACATCATAGGAAGTTCATTGACAAATGCTATCAATTATTAAGTTTACTTAAAAGGAATGAATTGGTGTAGAGTCACAATGGTTTGAACACGCCCTATGTATATATTTAAGGAGCTTTGGGATGAACACCTTCCCTCTCTACAGTATGAAGTTCAGTTGTCATGTTAATTTGAATTGTGTGTGTGTTTGTAATATGATTGAGAAAGATTAGTACACAGGTAGATAGTTACATAAGTACACTAGATAATTGCACCTGTTAATATATAGATAGGTAATAGATATTTTTATACATAAGTACACGAGGTAGATAGACATCTATGCCCATATGTACGGAAATAAATAGGTAGATTGATAGATAGATATAGATACATTTGTAGATGGATAGGTGCATAGGTAGGTGATACATAGGTAGATAGATCACTAGGTAGATAGATGGATAGGTGGACAGATAGTTCCTCCTGCTTACATGATCAATTGACATGGATAGATGCAGACGTGTGGAAGTACTAATATTTCCCATTCCAGTTCCAAATGTGGCTGTTTCATTCACCAATAGTAACTAACAAGGAACAATTTCTTGTGTAGACATACATAATATATAAGTTCTCTGCCTTTATTTTTCTTGTTCTGGCTTGGACTACCTCTCGGAGGTATATTCCAAGTGTTCTCTCATGTCATAAATTTACAAAACTGAACATAATATATGTATATGTGTATATATATATATATATTTATGCTAGCAGGCATACCTGGTATTGCCAGGGATATAATGATATGCCCACATTGAGGTGTGACCAAATATGACCCAGCCCATCCATGTCCAAGAGTTTGGCCAAGTACCAGTTTTGGTAATTTTACCCCGACACTCCCAGGGAATTATGTTGGACCGGCCAGGTGGGGCCCAGTCCATGTCTCTCTCAGAGTCATGATGTGTGTTATTGCCTAGTTCTAGAGTTCAGGTCCAAGGGTTTATACTAAGTACCATTTTATCATTATAGACTTAAGCACCCATTGAGAAGTGTGGCCTAGAGGCCAAATATATTTTGGCTAAAAAATAAAAAAAAACAGTTGGTGTAAGATGTGTCTATCTTGAAGAGTTATCTTCATTCGCTTTGGTGGTCATGTGGATAAACATACAATATTAATAAATACAAATGTATATATGTATATGAACCAGGAAGAAATGGAAAATTGAAGTTTCTGATTGTAGATCTTTGCCTTGACCACTTGGCCATGGTTTATTTAAACCTTCCCCACATGACACTGATTCCAAATATATATGCATTTGTTGATCTAACTCCGGTTCAAGCATGTTTCAGAAGTTCCAATTTTGGCATATTTAGCCGTACACACTAATAGGAAGAGGTGTAGCCAGATGGGAACCATACCTAGTTTTAAGCCTGTAGCTCCAAGGATTTGCCTGGCAAAAGTACCGTTTTTGGCCTGACGTGAACACGGAAGGGGTGTGGTGGTATAGATGTACTTAAGCATTCCCCAGATGAAACTTATTTCGAATGTATAAGAGGTTGTTGGTCTAACTTCCTAGGTTCATGTTACTGTTTTTCCCAAAGTACCATTTTGGCATTTATAGCCTTACACAGAAAGAGAAAGAGGTGTGGCCTGGTGGGACCCAGCTCATTTACTGTCAAAATGAAGTTGTGTATGCATACCAAGTTTTAGGTTTATAGCTCCTAGAGTTTGTCTGACCAAAGTACAATTTTTGGCTTTTTTTCATAACCATGTCTACCATTTCCCAGATGTGTGTGTGTGTCTCTCTCTCTACAGGGTGTCATCCAGGATTTTTCAACTGGGGGGGGGGGGGGGGGTCAACTAGTCTCTGCCAGCCAGATCCTTTACCTAATCATTACGCTAGGAAAGAGTTTGACCAGACACTTTCCTGGTGTAGCGATTAAGCAAAGGGTCTGGTCAGCCAGACTAGGATTCAGTAGGAGCAGTATGCAGTCTGGTACAATAAGGAGGGACTATACCAGAAACTGGGGAAAATAACGTCTGATGACTTTGTCTGCTCATAACTTATTTAAAATAATGTGAAGATAATTTTATGCTCAAATTGTTCCTTGATCTATGATCTATGTACTTTAAAATAATTCAAATTGCGTGTGATTTGACTATAGTTTTTCAAAAATCCCATCAAAAATGCATTTAGAATACACAGTTACTCAAATCCGCAGACAATTTTGGAGTGCATTTTGAGGTGAATTTTGGGGAAGTTCAATTGAAATTACTTACTGAAGTTAAGCACTGTTAGGCCTGCTCAGTACTTGGATGGGTGACCACCTGGGTACAGCAGATCTTGTAGGTAGTTTCCCTTTTTTCCCCTTATTTTTCCCCCTCCCTCTGCTCTTTCTTCTTACTTAACACAAAGGACGCAATTTGACGTGCTAAATAAAAAATTTCTCAACTTCTCACAAATTTATGCCTGCTCTTGATATAAAAAGTTATTCTATAGGCATATTTAGTCAGAAGATAGCAAGACAGAATTACATTAACTAAAACTGTTGATGAATGGCAAGCTGCCTTATGGAGCACACGTGACCAATTAACAAAATCTACAAAATGCACTCCAAAATTGTCTGCGGATTTGAGTAACTGTGTATTCTAAATGCATTTTTGGTGGGATTTCTAATTGCCATAACTTATATTTTATGTGTAACCCAATCATTTGTTCTTTTTCTCTATAAAATGCGTTTAGATATACTATGGTTACAATAACATAATTCTTTTGGATCCATTTCCCTCTATTAAAGCTGATGTCAACTACTGACTCTGTTACTATCCTGGCTTTAAAATTAAGTACTGCTCATAGCTGCATATACTTAGGTAGTAGGGGGATATCCCCCCCCCCCCCCCCCCCCCCCCCCTTTGATATATATATATATATATATATATGTGCGTGTGTATTACTTTTTTTTTAAACTTCATTGTTGTTTTAGCAAGAGGGACGTGGCCTTCAGAACCCTGAGGCAGTGAAGGCCAAGCAGAAGAGGAAAGAGGAAATAGAGAGGAAGGCTGCAGTGGCTGGTGAAGGAAGAGAAGGCGCATTGAAGGTAACTAATGAGATGATCATGGCATGCGGTGTGTGTGTGAGAATTGAGTGTAATATTGCTACCTATTGGGAGGAGAGCTTATGCTATCTGAGAGAATGTCATCAACACTGCAGAGAGTGCAGTATGGCATGATGCTGCACGATAGCCTGACACAACACACACTGACAACATGCCATGATTGTGGATGGAGAGTAAAGGTCAGACAATAGAGAAACGTTTCTAAGACTCGTGACTTTTCCTCCCAGAACTCCAATCCATGTGCTGGTAATATCAGAAGATGGCTCTCGAGTAGACAGACCCTTTACCTGTTGATTCACTGGAATTGGTCTGGTGGACT
>OZ017789.1:2771890-2865666 GCA_963969325.1 Lycopodina hypogea
GACACACACGAAGGAGATCCAGCCCACTCGGTAAGGGGTCAGCATGTGATGGACGTATGCGTCCACGAGGAGAGGAAGAAGTAGGAGAGCAAAGAACACACCCACCCAATTGGCTATGACGACCACAGATGCTCGCTTATAGCGATTTTGCTGGGAACGTATTTGTGTTGCCATCTTTGATAATGCCTGAACCACAGCCTCTGCAACAATAAACAAATTGAGTGCAACATGTGGACCTTGGGCCAGTGTGTCCCCATAGAGCTATTGTCAACCTACTTCAACCTGCCTCAACCCAGTGTGGTGTTGGTCCAGTGTGTGTCCTCCATAGAGCTATTGTCAAACTACTTCAACCTGCCTCAACCCAGTGTGGTGTTGGTCCAGTGTGTGTCCCCACAGAGCTATTGTCAACCTACTTCAACCTGCCTCAACCCAGTGTGGTGTTGGTCCAGTGTGTGTCCTCCATAGAGCTATTGTCAACCTACTTCAACCTGCCTCAACCCAGTGTGGTGTTGGTCCAGTGTGTGTCCCCATAGAACTATTGTCAACCTACTTCAACCTGCCTCAACCCAGTGTGGTGTTGGTCCAGTGTGTGTCCCCATAGAGCTATTGTCAACCTACTTCAACCTGCCTCAACCCAGTGTGGTGTTGGTCCAGTGTGTGTCCCCATAGAGCTATTGTCAACCTACTTCAACCTGCCTCAACCCAGTGTGGTGTTTACACTACCTTCACTTAGATGTTAATTGAACATATGTACCTTCCATCTTGAGGATAATTAGAATACAATGCCTTCCCCTCTCTTCTCTCTCCATCTTCCTTTTTGTCTACCTGAAAAGTAGCCTCCACTCCCTCATGATCCGAGTATGGGAAATCCTTCCCTGGTATCATTCCAGTGATGCTAAGTTTCGGTTCTACAAAAAAAATAGTGATGTAAAGGTATAATTTACGTTTGAAAAGATGATAATATTTTCCCCCTCCTCATTAGATAATATCAATGACAGTGATAAAGACTAAGAGAGTAATTAAATCAGCAAAACGTTCACTTTATGAAATGACTGATTCCAGGATCTGAAAAGTGAGATTTTGAGAATATGAAAGCAGAATAAGTTCCAATAACAATCATGATAATCAGAAAATATCGACATGGAATCAATGACTGCTGTGTAAAGTAATGAACAACGTAGATGATAAATAACTAAATTTTACACACCTTGACTGTCAGTCGTAGTAAAGAAGATTTCTCATCAGAAAAGAACACATAGTCGATTCTCTTTGGTGTTTGGTTTGGTTTGGTGTAAATGTTTGTAAGTAGATCACACGTGTTCACTGGATCATCAGCAAACACGTCTTTCAGCCCAATGAAGTCACCAGAAATTCGTAGGCGTATTGTGTGGTCTTAGTGTTGTAATCTCCGATCATGATGATTGGGTTTGCCCCCCTAGTTCTCTGCACAAACTGATAGATCTCGAAGCACTGACTGTCCCTTTGACGAGGGTTTAACTGAACAATGGCAAAGATAGTTTCATGTTAATATAGTTGACCTATTCAAGCTGCCTCAACCCAGTGTGGTGTTGGTCCAGTGTGTGTTCCCATAGAGCTATTGTCAACCTACTTCAACCTGCCTCAACCCAGTGTGATGTTGGTCTAGTGTGTCCCCATAGAACTATTATCAACCTACTTCAACCCAGTGTGGTTTTTGATCAAAGTGTTTGTCCATACAGTTATTTTTAACCTACTTCAACCTGCCTCAACCCAGTTTTGGGTTAGTCCAGTGTGTGTCCCCATGGAGCTATTGTCAGCCTACTTCAACCTGCCTCAACCCTGTGTGGGGTTAGTCCAGTGTGTGTCCCCATGGAGCTATTGTCAGCCTACTTCAACCTGCCTCAACCCAGTGTGCTGTTGGTCCAGTGGGTGTCCCCACTTCCCATAAAGAGTATGAACAGAATTGGAACATGCCTGTGCTCATACGTACATGGGTATTATAGAAATTGATCAGGCCAGAAGGTGTGAGCACTCGACAGAAATGCACACCTTTTCCTGCAAACAGTTCTCCGTCCAGAAGTTTGTTCATGCTTCCACTGACAGTGAAGGCGTGAGAGTGAGCGTCCATGATTGGATGGCGAGAAAAGATACAAAGACCGCTACCTACCAAACAACTGTATACAAATATAATTAAATTATTTCTTTTTTAAATAACAACAAACCACATCCGTTTCCATATCTATATTTTTGACTGTGCATAAACTAAAGGGAAGAGAACACTAACTTGATCAGCAAAGCTCAAAGTTGATTGTATGTTAGGGAAACTGTAGTCGTCAAAGATAGTTCAATTCAAAATGACACAATTTTCAAAGTGATTTATACACTATTTTGTTTTTGGCATTACTACAATAAGTAGCTTGAAAGTGATACTTCCTGTTTCATTTCCTGTTCATTGACATCCAAATCAGGATACTCTTTCTATGCTGAAGTTGCAGAGAAACATAGCATGGCATATTATAGCTTTAAGTAGCTTTAAATTTCATCAAAATTGATGGAAAATGATTAAAGTAGTCTTGCCTGATCAGTAAACCTGAGAAGGATCATAATCTTCTCCAGTGTTCTGTGGTTGACTACATTAGTGATTTTCCCATTTGAACAGAGTTATGACTGCAGATGTTTATATACCCAGGGGGAATCTTGTAGAACCCCATTAATTTAATTACATGATGTTTTAGAACACAAAATTAATTAGAGAGGTTCATTAGGGTTGGGGAAAACATGCTTCTGGTCATTACAGACTCGTAATGCATGTTATGGTTTATTATGCGGTTTGGCACAATGAATAAACACACTGTGTTTACTGTCAACAACACCCACATACCTATAGATAGCATATGTTAGAACTGTATACCTATTATAGTAATTGTTGAAACACATTACTAGCTCATGGAGAAATAGTTAATGGAGTGGAAGCAAATAGAGAAGTGACAAAGAAGTCATTGAAATGAAACTTAATAGGCTATATATATTCCAGTAGTACACAAACACACAGCTACAGTATTAGCCTCTTTGTAAACTGCGAAAAAAAAAATTGACAGCATCTTCCACAAATGCTATTCAATTTAAGTGCTTTGCACTGAAGTGGAGCAACAATACTTCACACTTGATTCAACTGTCTGACCACCTTTCTCCCTTTCATTATTACCTGTGGCACACACAGGTCTAGAACACTTGGAATAATGGTTGGGGGAGGGGGGGGGGGGGGGGGGGGGGGGGTGTGGATACATCCACAAGTTTTAATCAGGAATGGTTTTTAACTGATTGTATACTGTTTAAAAACACAAAGTTTGTTGTTACAACTAATTGGTTAAAAGTGCTTTTACTGCATGGGAACAATGTGGTTACAACTTAGCGCTTCTAACTGTATGGAAATCCAAAAGTTTTAAACTTACCACAACCTTAACCTCATCGGAAGTGTTCTAAACAATTATTTTTTCTGGTTTGAAACAATACTATTTCATAAATATTGTAGTAATTATTTGTCACAGGTCTTAGTGAGAGAGCGCTCTTGTTGAAGAAAGATTTTTTTAATGTTTCCTTTGTATATGTGAGTGTGTCTCTCTTTCTCTCTCTGTGTGTGTGTGGTGTGTGTGCTGCTTGTGTGTGATGTGTGTACGTTGTGTGTGTGTGTGTGTGTGTGTGTGTGTGTGTGTGTGTGTGTGTGTGTGCGTGCGCGTGTATGTCATTGACATAACACACCTGTAGCAAACACACACAGTTGCCCTGCCATACACTAGTGGACATATGGTGGCTAGCAGTAAGGGAGGGGGGAGGGGCAAATATATTGATATGTGTAATTCAATGACACACTGGTGCTAAAATTTCAACCAAAAAAAATTCTTTGTAGCAGGTGTGAAGCTTGAATTACAGTCAAGTGTGATATTACATATTTGTGGTAAATTACTCAAGTTCAGCATTCCCACGTTTTCCTTTTATTCATCAATCCGCTATTAACTTCCATGCGGTAGTCGCATTTCTATTGGCTAAACATGGGCTAATAAGTCATCAACTGAGAACTATATATTTTTTAATTTTATGAGCGTGCTCAGTAGATAGGATAATTGTTGCTTGCACATCTTGTAGATTTTGTCTGTGGAATAGGGAACTTGCATAATTACGTCACATACACCTGCCACGCCTATTTTCATGGTATCAGTGAACCTTCAGCACAATAGAAAATGTATTGGCATTGATAACTGGCAAAAACGTTTTTGAAAACTGCAAATTTTGCGAAATAGCTCGTGCTTTTGCCATACTATAGGAATACAAACTTTATAAAATTTCTGTGTGCTGATGGCAAATTCCAGGATATTGAGAGCATTAATTGTGGGTAAAATGGTGCGTAAAAAGGAAGAAAGGTCAAGTTCCCTATGCTAAACGATAAAAGCAAAGAAGATGGAGGGGAAGTTTCAACAAATTTCTCACCAACAGAATAAGAGTCGGCAGGTGTGCTGGTTTAGGGATAAGTCAGTGCCAGCCAAACTTATACTTTCACCATTTAAATTAAAAAAATTTCAACCTGTACAAAAATGCTTCTTATAGCAGTCAACAGTATTCAATTGAATCCCTTAACAATGGATGACAGCTTCTAGAAGTCCAAGTATACCACATTAAGTATTTCATTGTCGTCATGATCCACTTACGCACAATATATATGAACATGTACCACTGGATAGGGATCACCTCCTTATTCTCCTATATATGCACTAGTTCAGTGCTATAATACAACTAACAGAATAAATATATAACCTAATGGAAATATTCATTAAATTTATACTTAATATAAATGTAGCTTCATAGTTACTTTAAAGCTTCAGAAATGTGGTTTTATTGACCATCAGTGGACTACATTCTGGAACCATATCTGCATTGATGGTTCCTGTGGTGAGTACATATGTGAAGTTGTCATGGGTGTATAGGCAGAGGTTATTGGGGTCAAGTGACATTGATGTATACCGAGCACCTCATTACACTTATTCATGCATAATTATCACAATGGTTATGTACCGATACAGATTTCCCTTCACTTCCCTCTCCTCCCACTGGGGGCAAATAGCCCAAAATTCAAGATCAGCACATACTTGTGGAAGTAGTGGTAATGAGGCAAGTCATCCTTAAGCTGCTCCACCAGGAAATCAAAATCTCCATTTTTCCACACCTGATGGAGAGGAGGATGCAGATGGAGAGGGAAATTTAAAGGAAGGAAAGTGAAAGAGAGATGTTGATGAAGTGAAGAAGAAAGAAAGTATTGCAGAGGAGGAAGAAATGCAGTGGAAGAGGAGAAGGAAGGAGGGGAAGTGGAAAAGTAAGATGGAAAAAAGGGACTAAATGTTGGGAAAAGATAGAGAAAAACAGTGAATGTACAGATTAAGAGATGAGATACAGTCTACAGACACTGAAAGCACTTAAAATAATTACAGCAATACTAAACCACTCAAAAGCACTTAAAGAACAATGAAACAGTTAAAACCACTTTAAAAAACCCAATAAAACCACACAAAAAGGAGATAGGGAGTGGTCAGTTGGTAGTCACTATTGTATGTGGGGGATGTGTTTTTATTTTTTGCACTGATGCAAACATGTCACTTGAAATATTAATATACTGTACAACTTAAGTGATAACAATGTTTACCTCCTGGAGACCAACTATATCATACTTCTTCAACTCTTGAACAATGAAGCTGAGCCTCTCTCTGATCCTGACAGAACCAAGGTGGTGCAGTCCCCTGCAGAAACAGAGTCAGCTAGTGCATGCATGTATGAATGCACACAGAACCATCTGCTATTGAATGAGTGGATCTTTCAGTTTGTTACATAGTTCCTACTAATAAATGACAGTAATATTATGATAGTTTTTAGGACAAAACTAAACATAATCTTGGAATTGAGTTGCTAAAATTCATTCATTGGCTTAGGACGACTTCCTGTGAATAATACCTTCCATTGAGAACTCAAATCTTGCATAAATATCAAACTACTAGTAATTTTACTTGAAAAGGATTAAGTTTGCATGACTGTATTATCTGAAACAGAATGCAAGATTTTATTGATGCCACACAAAATAAATCCCACTACACATAAACAATTACAATACTGGGTTCCTCTTTATCCTGTGTGTTCCAGGTTGAAAAATTTTATACACTTTGTCTTGGGTTATAATATAGATGCCAATCCTAGCCCTAGCCACCCCTCCTCTCCCCCCAATCTCCACCCCCTTCACCAAATACAGTTCAATACATTCCATGAAGCTGAAAAATAAATTCTTATTAACAATTAACAATGGGGTGGGGGGGGGGGGGGGGGAGTTGAGGGGATTACAAAACAATAACATAATAGCTACAAAATCATGCAGAAGAGAGAACATGGATAAGTAAAAACTGAATTACAATATCGCTTAATTTATTTTATCATGGAGCTAATTGTGCAGACATAACGGTGGAGCTATATTCTGTGATTTGAAGGTTTTAGAACAACACACAACCGGGGCCAGGAAACTACCGAAAACTACTGCTAATGTAAACAAGAGCAACACTTTATTTACCAGACGTTTAAGGTTAAAACCCTAAGTTTAGACGGTACTGGGTCAAACTTCCGGGTCTGCTGCAGTCCGGATCTTAACATCTCTGACCGGACTCTTTCTTCTCCACCCTTCTTTTTAAATAGTAAGAATGGGTCCAAAGAGCACTATTCTATCTCAGGACGCCCACACTAGCTCGGGAGTTCACTCACCGCTCCTCCCTCATATTTCCACATCCTGTATGGGGATAATAAATTAGTTGAAGTGGCAATAGCGCATGCGCAATACTGTAAGGCGGACTCCTTGTTCTCTTCAATTGGGAAACAAGGGGGAACCGAGGAAGTTCGCGCTAAGACTTACGGCAAATAATTTCTATAATATTTATTAAAAAGTGTTTTAGGCAAGAAAAATATTGTTTAGGACACTTTGATGAGGTAGTGATTGTGGTAAGATTTACAACTTATGGGTTTTGTTAAATATCCATTCATGTGGATGTCCCCATCTCACCCCCCACCATTCCAAGTGTTCCTAGACTTGTGTGCCGCAGGTAAAAAGAAGAGAGAGATCATTTTGGAACTACAATACTGGTGCAGGTGTAGTTAACAAATAGTGAATGCCCATTATCTTTGAAGTGACAACTTGTTAAATGTATTTAAAAAATGCTTAATTTATTTCCTTTATTTTTTATTATTTTATTTATTTATTTATTTATTTATTATTTTTTTTATGTACTTGATTTGAAATAGTAAAGGTATTTGAACTTATGTTGAGTGAATGCAATATTGTTTGGTGGGTAGGTTATGTTTGTTGTTGTTGTTGTTGTTTTCTTTCTTTCTTTCTTCAGGTTCCTGAGTGTTGTCACAATTATTGGGAACCCTGATGTTTGTGAAGAAATTCAGTATGAAATTACACTGATATTAATTATACCTATGTTGTTCAGCCTGTACAGGATTGATTTTTGCCTCTTTCTCATCTGACCAACATTTGGTATATGGTGTTTATGAGCTTTCTAGCAAGTTTGATAACAGTTTTTATTGGTAGGAGGTTCAGGTATGCCTTCACTGCCAATGGATATTGAGCAAAGTAGAGTATTAATTTCTCAATATTGCATACCCTCCCTTCAGGTCTACGTGTGTTCAGGAAATGAATAAATTCTTCCACATCCTCTGGACAATTACTGGTTCTTTTAGTGATTATTAGTACTGGAAATATTGTTGGCAAGCACTGATGTTAGGTGGTCAAAATGACACAAAGGATGGGAACACCACAGGAAGCAACCCTTTGTATTACACACACATGCACACACACATGCACACACACATGCACACATGCATGCACACAGGCATGCACACACACGCATGCACACACACGCATGCACACACACGCATGCACACACACGCATGCACACACACGCAACAACAACAACAACAACACCCACCACCCCCACCCAATACATAGTGAGAGTTGTAACAGTCTAAAGAAAAATTGAAAATATTCATTGAATTACTAATCTACATTTAGGAAAGGAAAAAAAAAGGAAGTAATTTTGTTCTGTAAATATGACCATCACTGGCCAATTCCCCTTAACAATTAATGGAGAAAAGTGATACAAAAAAAAAAAAATAAATAAATAGATAACAAACAACATTGACACAGAGGCATATTTTCATGTCATTCTTAAGAGCAAGGTTCAAGTTCACACCCACAGAGCTGCAATACCATACAGGAATTACTGAAGGGAGAAGACAGAACTTATCATTGAAGGGTCAAGCAGTACATAAAGACCAAATTAATGTAGAAATGGAAGACAAGTCAGGGGGCAGCCTGCCTTGCTTCATTCCTACTCTGAAATGGGATATCACTATTAAGCAATGGGATATGATTATTTAGTTTATCTCACCAACAAAAAAAATAAAACAGCCTGATACAAAGTTTAGGAGCGACAACCACCCAGGATACCAACTACCAGAAATGAAATTTCAAGAATTTCCATGAATTTTTCACTGGTTATGTACAAAGGAGTATATTTCCTTGTACAAGTCTACTAAGTTTGTTGGGGACACCCAAAAGTACAGTGTTTTCCACCAAGCTGAATGCATTTTTAAAATTAGCCATTAAAAACACTTTCTTTTTTTTTTGGTCTTTTTGGTGTCCTCTAACAGACTTTCTGGCCCTACTTCCTTCAGTGAGTTATTGGGTGCTGGGTAGTATGCTATTCTGAATCTCTGCCAGGTCATCCATGAGGGAGAACAGGCAATGGTGGAGACATGACCACTCTTCATTCTCTACCTATGTTCCAAAATCCATCCATTAAGGAATAGCTGAGTTTTTTTTCTCTTCTATCCTAAAAAAAAAAATGTTTGGGAGTTGGAGAATTGGCATAGTATAGTATAATATTTACATATTGGCAGCAAGTCAAAACATACATGAATTAGCATGGGACCCTTATGATCTTGGGGGCCCCTATGCTCTTGGGGGACTCTATGCTCTTGCCAACTTTTATAAACAATTATTATATGTGGCTACCTTTATTCCCACCTTTTATTTAAAGTTTTTGAAGTCACCTTCTTTGATTATCTATACTTATTTCTGATGCTGTCAACCTATATCCTATTATGTGTCTACATTTGATTTTTTGGCATGTGAGGTTGTATTGCCTAATTCTTCCTTATTTTTTTAATTATAAGAATTTGTCCAACTCAAAAACTTGAATGCTGGACCCACATAAGAATATTACACCTAACTATAGTTCCCAATTGGTTCGTCCTGTAACTCCACCCAGATGATAGGGTTTAAAGGGCTCAAATTTTCCGGGTTTGATGGAAGTTACCCTGGGGTGGTTATGAGGAAGTTTGTTGGAGATCTGAGTAAATCCCTGCCCATGGGGCTATTCCCCCCCCCCCCCCCCCCCCGAAATTTCCTTGTTGGGGTCACAACTCTATGCCTAATTGAACCACTGCACTTACTACAAACCACAATTATGTAAACACATATAGGTCAGCCAAACTGTGCCCAAATCACTTCCTGCACTTCTTTTTTTTTTTGAGCCCTGTTGGCCCAAGCATCTGGGATGGGATAGCAAACAATAGATCTAGAATTATATTAAGAGATCTATAGGATGAGTGCCATGCTAAAATATCCTTCAGGAGGAGGGGGGCTCAATTTCATGTATGAGAACCAACCACCAAACTACATTATGAATACTACAACCATAATTATGTAAAGCAATCTTAAGTATATTTAGAATCGGTTTCGCCAGGGAACCGTCATAAGAATGTCCATATGGCCACACCCCTCTCTCTATTCAACTAAAGCCAAAAATGGTCCTTTTGTCAGAAAGAAAGAAGGAAGTGCCAAGTAGTAAACAGCCTACTTTATAAATCAGCCACCATATCAGTTAAATGGGACTTGAACCCACCTCCTTGGCCTTATCAAGACCATGCTTGCCCAATTCAACTATCAACTAAAAGAATAATACTATTTTAAAGAGAAGCTACAGGCCTAAAACTTTGGCATGCAGACACAACTTGACTCTGCGAAGGGGATATCTGGCCACACCTCTTCTCTTTGTGTGTGAGGCTTAATATTCCATAAATAATATAAAAGTAAAATAAATAATTGATAATAATTATAACAGTTGAGGAAGTGTTGGAGTTGCTATTGAACTGGGTGGGAAGTACAGCCAAATAATAATTTTCTAATTTAAAGTAGATTTGATTAATATATAGTTTTTATTCATACAAACTTATGGAGGGCTATTGCTAGTATTGCTAATGTTCCTTAATAGCTATTACTGACTTGGTCTTACATTGCAGCATCTAACATCACTTTGGCATGTACAGAACAAGATGCATGACCTTGGCATGTTACTAGTTTGCAAGGTTCTTTGGAACAAGAACACTTCATTAAAGTTCAAAATATGTGGAGGAGCATTTTGATGGCACAAAAAAACTTTGCTCTACTATTCACATTTCAATAGAGAAGCTTAAAAATGTACTTGTTTTATATAATCTGTCTGTAGCATGTAAAAATAAATTTAGTTGTCAGAGCCATTATGTCAGTCACACTTTTAATGTGCACTGAGTAGAGATAACTTCCAGCCTGTAATAGCAAGCAATTATCAGCCTGCAGAGTTCATGGGTAGCTAAAAGCTCCATCAAGAAATTGGAATCATTTGTTTTTGTCCTGTGCTTCAGGGAAGTACATCTAATGGTTGCGTGCCAAAAAAAACAACAACCGCTAATAATAAAAAAAAGTTGAAAACAAGATTTATTTTTTCTGATGTTGATCCCCCAGAATAGGGGTGGTCCGCACATAGCAGTAGTGCAATACTATGGCAACCCATGGGGAGGGAGAAGCAATCTTCAACCCACTCTCCTAGTTACAAAAAATTGAAGTAACAACACATTAGGCAACACTTAGGTTAGAGTTGCTACACTCTAAAGAACAGTTATTTTTATTTGATGTTAGCCAGGGAGACCGAGAAGCGATAGAAAATGGTATTTTCACTTCTCGTTTAAGCGACATTCTTACTTTTCAGTTGGGTTTCAAAACGAACATTTCCATGCGTTGGAGAAGGGGAGAAAGCGGGATATTTGAATTGAAAATGTCAAAGAGTAGATACAATGATCAGATATTAATAACTCCGGGATATGTAACTCATAACAGCATATTTTTTCTTTATATGTGGTAGTTTCAGTTAAAATTATCCTTACATCCACCTCCTGGAAAGGAGAAAATTGATTACATCAGCTAGCTAAATTAAGAGAGAAACTAAGATGCTTTCATCTGATCAAAATATTAAAATTGAATTTGTTTTTGAGTTCTTATTATATACTAATAAAGATTTCTTTTTGGTGCTTTTGAGAAAACTTAGGAAATGTAGCAGCTCTATTTGCAATGTGTGTGTGCAGCTTCAAGGATGGTCATTGAATTCAATTGATGACCAGCACTTTTAACTATATCATAACTAGTCTCGCTAGCCGACCCTTTACCTTAACTTGTGGAGGAGAGGGTCTGGTATTACTGCGTTTACCGTCGGTATCATTCCCCCAGAATCATGGGGAACAATACTTTAGGGTGTATAGTTTATGGGAGTATTCTTGTTTACTTCCGTCTGTGGTAATTTGGGTCACCACTTTCGTTTTATGGCTCTAGATTGGAAACGTGGAAGTCTGCAAAAGCTTAGAAAGTTAAACATGTTAAGACCACGCAGTGCAGCCATCTAGCAACGTCTGTGTGTAAGGGTAGGAGTAGAGAATAGAATCATCTGATGCTAGCCTAACATTACTCTGCCAAAATGTTGCCAAACAGCTGGGCTATTTGCCTTTTAAACATAAGTGAATTTGCAAAGGGTATAGATGTGTTTGTATCTCTTTGTACAGTCTACAGAAAAACCCTGTGTTACACTATGTTGCCCTGTGTTTTCGATCTGCTTTGGAAGGTTGAAAGAAATATATGATGTTAGTTGTTTCCCCTCTCATAGCACTGATGCAGGACCAAGCAAAGGCCATTACTGCTGTGGGAATAGCAGTTATTCACATCATTGACAAGGAGGTAGCTATATCAACAGAATAGGAAAAGATATTTTAAAAATACAGAATTTCAAATAATTTTCATTTCTCCTGAAGCCCTGGTTGGTGGCATGGAGTGGAGGAGCATGCTGGCCACTGATGCTTATCAGTTGTTTGATTGCTTTTGTTGTAGTTGAGGCTCATTGCATCATGAAATGGTAAATTTACACCATAAAGATTAGTTTATATTATGAATAATAGTCTGACACTATCAATGATAGTATATGAAAGTGTGAAGGAACAATTTTTTAAAATTTAACAAAGCAATCATAGCCAAGCAGAAAAATTAACTTAAAACTCTTCCAATGCCCTTTTTGACAATGCTTAGGATATATTAGCTGGACAACCCGTACCTTGATCATTGCAAGGTGTGTGTGTGGGTGTGTGTGTGTGGGTGTGTGTGTGGGTGTGTGTGTGTGGGTGTGTGTGGGTGTGTGTGTGTGGGTGTGTGTGTGTGTAATTTTTTATACAGATATTTCTGTTAGTTGAAAATGGATTTAAATTCAGGTTACTTACTTGCATGGCAATGATGAGGGTTGAGGTGTGTAGAATTTTAATACAGAGTGTGATTGTGACACATTTCAGATATTCAGATTTGAAGTTGTTATTATGTTGCCTACTTGTCTCATGGACTACTTGTCTCCATGGGGCTGGGCTGTATGTCCATATCAGTTGCTACAGCCACCTTGGGCAACATGGGAATAGCTCCAGACAGGTTGTTGCTCAGCTGCTTGGGTAATTTTTGATATTTTTTCCACCAGTCCCAAACAGCTCCTGCAGCAGTACCCAGTGTGCAGCATTCCAAGGTCCACTTCATGACTATGCTGTGGAGTGCAGATGATGATGCTGCACTGCCAAGATCTGCAGCCAAAGGAAAGTGTTTGCAAATGCTTTGCATGCTGGGAGCTTGACAAGTCTTCTTTTTCATCCTCTCCAGTTAATAGTTTTCCACACCCTGCTGCAATTGGGATTATTCATCTCCAATGATGTATTTGCAGGTCAGGTTCCGAGAGGTGCAATACCGAACTGGTTGAATAGTTGTGCAGGCGCAACAGACAACAAAAGTATGAATTTGTTCAACAGGAAGTAAACAAACCTTCGCAATTGCATTCCAGCAATACCTTTACGAGTAAGGTAAAGGATCGACTATCTTAACTATTTTTACCATTATTTTATCTGCATCGTAATTATTATTAGCTCTGCTCATTTGGAAAACACATTGGAGATATTGCAAATTGTGAAGAATATATTGAAAAAGAATTAGTTTTACAGCTATACCAGTTGGATTGTTGAATCAAACAGTGAAGCAATAGACAATGTACTCATGACCCTGTACCATCTCATTGTTAGAGCTGTGGTCTGGCAAGGGTGGGTACGGTAAGGTCACCCAGCAGCTAGTGGAGCTAGTTGCTGTTAGAGGAAGAGTAGGCCTCCTTGCCCTGTCGTCCTGGTGGCATGCATTTTTGATGCCCAGCATTTGATAATGGACAAGACTGATTGTTTCTCCATTCTCTGATTATTTCAACTTCACTTGGGGATCATTAGAATTCAAAACTGTGAGTCTATAGAATGTTTCATTTTGAAGATGTCTGTCTGTCTGTCTGTCTGTCTGTCTGTCTGTCTGTCTGTCTGTCTGTCTGTCTGTCTGTCTGTCTGTCTGTCTGTCTGTCTGTCTGTCTGTCTGTCCATCCCCCCACCCCCCCCCCCCTGCCTGCCTGCCTGCCTGCCTGTACCATCATTTTTCTGAAACTTGGCATGATCATGGGTTTAGACCCAACATAAAACATGAGCTGAAGAAGCTGGAAGATGGTAACGCAAATGCCAAACCAAAAAAATGGTGCTTTGGCCAAGTAAGCCCTTGGAGCTACAGACCTAAAACTTGGTATGCATACATAACTTGACTTTGGTAGCAACATGGGCTGGATCGTACCAAGCCACACCTCTTTCTCATTGTGTAAGGCCAAAAAATACCAAAAATGGTACTTGGGAAATAACATTTGGACCTAGGGAGTCAAACCTACAAACCCTATATATTTGGAATCAGAGACATTTAGGGAATGTTATAAAGTCTAAAAAGTAGTGAAAATAAATTTTCTGAATAACACTTGGACCTAAGGGGCTAGACTCATGAACCAATTTAATATATATTTTGGTGTGTATGTATGTATGTATGTATGTATGTATGTATGTATGTATGTATGTATGTATGTATGCATGTATGTATGTATGTATGTATGTATGTATGTATGTATGTATGTATGTATGTATGCATGTATGCATGTATGCATGTATGTATGTATGGGTATGACAGTGAAACCCTTGGACAAATAATGCCGAAATTTGGCATGTGATATCCAAGAACCTGGTTGATCATGATTAAACATGTGGACATGTTAGTGAGTGTGATTTTGTCATAGCCACACCCATGGGAAGTAGTTTTGGCTGCCAAAGGCTAATTAATGGACCAACTGGGCTGAAATTTGTCATCTGGTTTCCAAGTAATTGGATGAGCATTATGAACTATGTGTGTGTCGATAGGTGTAGTTTGGTAATTTCTGCACCATAGGAAGTTATCCTTGCCAAAAACTAATTTATTGGCCAATTAGGATGATATTTGGCATATAGACACCAAGTAACCGGGTGAGCATCATTAACCTCATGTGGGTGAGTTTTGTCAAAACCACACCCATAGGAAGTCATTTTGTTTACCAAAAGCATTTTAATGGACCAACCAGGCTGAAATTTGGCATGTGTTTCCAAGTTATTGTTTAAGCATTACTAACCATGCATGGGGTTGGTTTGGTCTTAAAGGACCAACCAGGCTGAAATTTGAATGGCTTCTATAATGTTTCATGTTGACATTGCCTATATCCTTTCCTCCATCCCTCTGCAGATGCTCAATGTGTTTTCAAATTAAAATGGTACTTCCTGAGGTCGTAGATAGATGAAATTTGGTGTCAGTATAGGTGTAGTGGCTAAGTTAATGCCCATTGTTTTAGAATTCTGCTGAATGTAATTCAACAGATAATTAGTATTAGTGTAATTTTGACCAGTTTTTGGAGTACGGATAGCTTACCCCACCCATTTAATATCCATTTTTTTGGCTCCTGAGGCTTCTACCTGTGGGGTTCTAACTTTGCCTGTGATACTCACCGTGTGAATTTCTGTATGCATGCCAAGTTTCGGGTCTTTAGATCCAAGAGTTCGACAGGCCATTAACCACATTTTGTAAATTTAGTGTTTAATGTGTGCACCTTGAGTTCACCTTCCAACTCACAGGCTCTGTTGTGGTGAGCGAAGTGAATCCACCGACTAGTTAAAAGAAAACAACTTCATTTTATTCTATTCATTTATTAATTCATCTAGTCTATACTATGGTTAGTAAGAGAGAGAGTGCACGTGTGGTGTGGTGTGGTGTGGTGTGGTGTGGTGTGGTGTGGTGTGGTGTGGTGTGGTGTGGTGTGGTGTGGTGTGGTGTGGTGTGGTGTGGTGTGGTGTGGTGTGGTGTGGTGTGGTGTGGTGTAGTGGTGTGTGCGTGTGTGCGTGCGTGTGTGCAAGTGCGTGTGCGTGTGTGTGCATTTATGGCAAATGTCACTTTACCAAGCAGCAAATGCATACCAAAGCTTCTATTTTGGCATTAGTTTTCCATGCAGGTGGAAAAGTTCCACCATGATCGTGCCTTGCTCAGTAACCATAGAGCAGCAGCCAAGTTACTTGATGCAGAAACATTCTTCTTTTTAGTCGTACACTTTAAATGCCTGTTCACACTACAAACAGGTTTGTACCTCTCCAGCAACACCTGCTTCCAAACGTTTTCTTGCATCCACACTGGCATAGTGCTGAACCCTCTCCACATTACCTGTGTGGGCTGACTAATCGGCTGGACTGATTAATATGTTTGCCTCTACCTCCTATAGAAACTGGATATTTTATTTTCTTGTGTGCTACTTGGTTCTGTCTTTTCCTCTGCAATGCCATTGCACAAATGGCAGATAGAGAGAGGGGAGAGAGCTTTTAGTAGCTAAATTCCTAATAACGCACATTAACAATAAAGCCACAAGAATGTTAAATAAATCTGAACCTCTTGAAACCTACCCTTCTGAAGGTTTCAGGTGAAACTAGGTGGTGTGGATGCATGGAACCCGTTTCAGACACGGATGAAACAGGTTTTATTGTGCAGTGTGGACAGGGCTTAATATTTTATTGCATCTTCATTTTTATGCCTTCCTCCAGATACTTTGGCTACCTTCTTCTGGAGGGAAATTTGCAGCCAACACATTTCCCTTCCTCTCTCAGTCATGAATAGGACAACGTATGTTTGATTGTTGTTTTGTAATGTCATATAAAATAGCTCCACCTCACACATCATTATGTGTTTCTATTACACAAAACAATATTGCTACCTGTTCTAATAGAGCATGATTTAAAAGAGTTCAGTGCAACATGTCAAGACTTTTGAATCAAGTTTTTCTTTTCTTGTTACAGGTTTCTTGTTTTATCGTCAACAAACAGTGGCCAAGCTGTGTCATATACATCAATCTATATTTCTTTAATTTCTTTATTTTAATCTTCTTCATTTTAATCTTCTTTATTTTAATCGTCTGAAAGATGATTACTGTCAGAGAGGGTCATATGGGGTCAAAGGGTGAGTGGTAGCCATTGGGGGGTGATGTCCTTGGGGTATGGAAAGTTTTGAAAGGAATATGAGGATGAGGTGAGGAACTTGATGGATGGAGTGCAAGGTTTATTAGGGGTGTCCAGGGTGTTAGGGGTGTCCAGGGTGTTAGGGGTGTCCAGGGTGTTAGGGGTGTCCAGGGTGTTAGGGGTGTCCAGGGTGGTGGTGGTGGTGGGGGGGGGGGGGGAAGGGGTGGGATGGGTGGGGATGGCTACTGCTGAAGAGCCGCTGTGTCCCCACATTACTTCATCCTCTTGTCCTTAAAGTATTTGCTGTTTAGTTCAGTGTGAAGGACCATCATCTCTTGATCCTTCGTCCTGGTATAAGCTGAGCCTTTAAGCTTACTGATAATTGCCTAGATTTGAGAGGATTTAATAACGATAAAATAAAAAAAGAAACTCCAAAAAACAAAACATTTATCAAATATTTCCACACATCTTTTTCAACATGTCTTACACTTTACTTTTTGGAAATAGTTCTATCCTTTGTGGTTGGCATAAGAGGTTGAGTACTGCATCTTATAAATTCTTATAAACTCTAGATCTCCCGTGTATTAACATTGATTTGAAATAGGTCTCATAAACTTGCATCTATTCTGATCACACCTACTTTCACACCTGTAGTAGAAACCATTTAATCATCTGATTTTTACACCATCTTAATTAGAATGGAGCTATATATGGGTATATAAATATACATATCTTACCTGTAACTGGCCAAATCGCTGAAGAGAATTTGATGATACTTGACAGATATGAATCTTGGGTGTGTGTGGGGGGGGGGGGGGGGGGGGGGGTTTAAGCTGGGTCCCATGCATCCATACCTCTCCATGTGGGCATTTCAGAAAAAGAAGCAAAAAATATGTATCTAGAACCAAATCCCACCAAGACTTTTTCTTTTTATTTATATATATTTTTTTACCCTTCCTTCCCTTCCTCCCCCCCCCCCCTCCTTCCTTATTTCCCTTCAATTCTTCCTCCACCCCTTCCTTCCATTAATTTTTTCTTCTTTTTTCCTTTGTTGCCTTGCAACAACAATTATTATTCTTTAGCTAGGCTTGCAGCTGCTACTTTTTAAAGTGTTTGTTAACAGTCTATCTGCTAATTAAGCCTTACTAACAAGCAAAATGAGCAACTTAAGAATCATGGCTCTTGATTACATTACAAAGATAGCACTGGCACTTTCATGGATCATTGTGTTTACAAGAGATTTGGTAGATTCATTCCCTTGATGAAATTTAATTCCTATTTATCTAATTTGTCTGCTCATTTGTAGCACAGTCTCTCTGAACTAAAACTGAAGAATTATGTCATATTCAAGTACTTATACTTTTATATAGTTATTGGTGGGCCTAGTAAGTATTCACAGCCGAAGACTTCAATTGCCTTCTAGCTAATGCAATAATGGAGTAAAACACTGAACATGTTGTGCATAGGTGTACAGTGTATTGGTCCTATATGATGGAGTAAATTGTGAAGAGTGGCCTAATGTGATATCAAACCTGAAGCTAACTGAAGTAAAGAACATCCATTTCCTTACTTTGGGCATAATAATTAGTTTGTTCCTTGTGGATTTAATTGGTTTAAGGTAGATTGGTGATCTGAATAGGAAGTGTATATGTTCTGTACATCAAAACATGTGTTGTTGTGTGTTATCTCCATTGGAGCAAGGATAACCTATTTAAGCAAGACAGATCAGCTGAGTTTGAAGCTTTGCTGGAAGTGGAGGAGCTTTAAAATTCCATTTAACTGATATCTCAAGTGCTCAGTATCCTATTTCAGCAACAAAGTGGTTGGAGGGTAATTGAAGAAGTTGATGTGTTTGTAGTAATGTTGATGGAGTGTTCTACTGGAATCTTCAGGTGTGAGTTGAAAGTCCATGTCAGCTGTGGGTGGACTCTACCAAACTTGCAGTGGCCATAGGTCTGTAATTATGTGGGTGGACTGTCCCTAATTTGCGCTGGCCATAGAGTTGTAATCAGGTTAAGTCTACAGAAGCACTGTCAATTTCACTCAAATAATACAATTACTTTAAGTAGTTTCATAATTAGCAGCTGGAGGATCCTCTTTGCTTTCTTTGGCACAGCTGCTTGGGGGTGTACAGAGAGAGGGTTAGGTGGTAACAAGCCAAGCAGCTCCCTTTTTGGATAGATAAGTAGATACAATATTGCTTCTGATAGTTGGATGGTTAAATTGCAGACTGCTACTTCAGTAAGCTAATTAGTAGTCAAAATATTCTCAGTCAGTTAGCCAATTTAATTGAGTGGAATCTTAGGTCTATTTTGTTCCTTTGTGGATAGATGTCACATACAATGAGGTTGTTGCTAATATTACTAAATAAAGGGTGGAAGTTTGTACTTACCAATACAATACAGCTGGTATTTCATGCAGATGCTGAAGTGCACAGCTGTGTATGTGGTTGTCTGCTGCTCACATGACCATACTTGCAGCAGTGATGAGCAGCAGGCTTGCCCTTTAAATTGGCATTCACAGAAATTTCATACAAGCTGCTAAACCTCTCCTTTCTTCTCTCTTAGAGTTTACTTTTAAGCATAGGGAATTCCTGTGAGGAAACAATTTCTCTGGTTCCCATGGTGTCTCCCTTTGCTGGGGGCGAGAGAAACACATTTATTGATAAATTTTGCCTGTCCCATACAGTTGAATTGCTCCACCGTCTACCTTTTCCATTTACTATATTTGTCCTGTGGAGCACATGATGTTATAATACCTTTTAAATACTCACCCTTCTGAGAGCTTTTGTGTCAGTCAAAATGTGGTAAATTATTAACTTCCTTCCCATCCTTGGGCAGATGCCAGTTTTATTTTAGCAATTGTAGCTGTGTTTCTATCCCACACTTAACTTTAAACCTACTTCTCCTTGGATATCAGTCATTTTAGGTATTGAATGATCAGCCAGATCTTATTGATAATCTTTTTTAGTGTAACAATTGTATTCCACTCATAAGCACCTACTCCAATAATCCAAGCAAAAATTATGATTCAGTTCCTATTTAAAAAAAAAAAAAGAAGTTTGTTTTGGCTATACATTGCAGCTGCTTCGAGGTGCTGGTTATTTTGGTTTCTGATTTTTCGTAGAAAAAAAAAAATTAAACTTGTTATGAAGTAAACATTAATGGCCAATTTCCCTTCAAATTAATAAGAAATAATAAAACTCAAACAGATACATATTTGAGATTCATTCAGGAAAGTAGTCCTTGTAAGGTCTTAGGTGAGGATCTTCCACAGAGCCTGTGGAAATAGAAGTACAAAAAGATTGGAATAGAATCTTGTGGAAGAAGATCTTGTAACACCAAGTCAGGAGCACGAAATTTCTGGTGTTGGTGTGGTCATGCAGAGCAACGTGATACAGTCTTCTGGTAGAGGGACTCGGAGACATTGCTGCGTAGAGCTGACAACACTGCAAAACCCAAAATCTACTATTTAAATGGCGAACAAGACGCAGTTCATCGAGTAAATTAAATAGAATAGATTATAAGTTCAACAATAAACTTATACATACCTGACCATTACTGTCTGCCACATGGAGTGCTGTATTTCCCGCCATGTTCTGGGCATCATTGTTAATGCCATACCTTATTAGGAGCTTAATATGTCAACTAAACCATTTTTGGCCGCCTAAATGAATTCTGAAAGGTTTAAAAAATATATATTTAACTTATAGAAGTTCTTATAAAAGTTAAGTACAGAAAAACAACCATTATGACTCGGGTTTGATTGATATTGCAATCACAATGATCAGGTCAGGTCAGTTCAGTTAAATTTAACTAGTACCATTGTGATTATAGAAGGATATGCCCAAATTGAGGGAGCGAAATCACCCTAAAATAGAGGGAAATATCTGCTGTCTCATGATATAGTCTGAATGCTGTGACCAAATTATATTAGCTGGATCAATATTTACTATATTCCATGTATAATAAATCATCTTTGTTTGAAAGTTATGCTAGATCAAGTTAAACAAAACAGAATATAAGTTCAGCAATAACCGTATACACACCTGACCATTAAGGGCTACCACATGGAGTACTGTATTTCCTGCGGTGTTCTGGGCATCGATGTCAATGCGATACCTTATCAGTATCCAAAAAGTACGCCTTTATCACTGATTGGATGAAAGAGAGAGGGGAGGCTGCCCCCTCCCTTCCCCTAATAAAATAAAAGTTAACAAGCAAATCCTTGGAAGTACAAAAAACCGCAACAATTTCCACAGCTGCAGCAATTCCTGTCACCGCTACTGACCGGACAACCAACTTTCCCTGCGCAGCTGAAGGGTCAGGCATAACTGCTGAGATGAAATATAGTATTTTCAAGGAAATAAAACCTCAGCAATTACTATAGAGAGAGAACTGGCTGCATAGGAGTTGCTTGCAGTAGATGATTTAAAAAAATGAAAGATATATGCTATCTATGCTAATCTTTTAAAATCTTCATTGTTCATGTACAGCTAGCTCACCCTAGTCCTTCATAGTCTTCTTTGTAGCTCTCCTTTACTCTTCTTGGTTTTCTCCTCTTCTAGCCTCAAATTTCGTTGTCCACCATTACCATGAACACACAGAAACTTCTATAGAAATACAAGGCTGAAAATGGTGATTGAAGTATTTCAAACCAAGGAACCTCATGTTAAATAGCCTCCAGTAGAAAAAGAACAAACAGCTGCTATTCTTCCTAGCTAATTCATTATTTTGTTGTAGATTCCTATTTTCCATCTTTCCTTTTCTTTTCTTCAAAGAATCCCAGGTCTATGGAAGTATCATGGCCTAAGCAGAATGATGGTGCACTTCCTCCATATGGGTGTTGGGATTTTTGTGTCTGCTTTGAGCCTCTTCTCCATTTGAGGAGCACCTGAACACTGAAAGTACCACCACAGAAAGCCTAGTACTGCATGACTGTCACAAACATTGAGAAAGTTTTGTTCATTTAACATTATTTCTGTCCTCCATAGTCCTTAGTAAAGGATGTTTTTTTTTGTTTTTTTTTTAATTTCAAACTGAGATAATAGGTCTTGAGTGTCTGCTTCCATATTATCCTGGTCTTTCGGTAATATGATGATATTTAGAAAATAATCTGACTGGTGACTATGGACAGGTTTTCGTGATCCTAGTGGATGGTTCATGCTTGCTTGTCTGGTTAACCAAAGTGTTTAGTTAACGTCAAGCAGTCAGAGGAGTTCATCATTTAGGAGTGTTCATACTCTGACTTTTCCTGAAATGTTTACTTTCTGCATCCCCACATCCCAGATTTGTATTTTCTGCAGCTGTTCTCTCCCCCCCATTTTTCCTATCGGTTTTGTTTTAATCTGTGAAAGGAAACAGTAGGTACTCCAGTGGCTGCAATTCTGGAGGTGGGTATTCATAATTTAAAGTAAGAAAAATTGTATAGTTTTCATGAACTACCCATTTTTCTTTCATTTTGGAGTTTGGTTGACCAATCAGTTATCCTGACAGTTCTTTGAGATGTCCCTGTTTTTTGGAAGCCGTGCCTCAACTTGCCTTAGCAGCTCCGAAACGAACTCATGACATCTTGCTTTCAGTAGCTGAGCCTGATTTGTCTACCTTCCAGCCTGTTCTCGCGTAGGTTGTACTGTATATATATTACAGTAAAGAAGGATTAATACAATTGTTAAAAATATATACAGCATTTGTTAAATTTAATAGTTTTAGATTTGAAAGAAATCGATCCTGCTCTCCAGCTATTTATCCTCCTCGCTAATTTGAAATCCTTTTTCGTGATCGTCCATTTGTCATGGGTGACACAGATTAGTTTCTTAGAAAAGAAAGATAAGATAATCTTCAGATTTTACTTACAGGTCACAGAGACATGCAATATATCACAAAATGCTTATTTTTAAATTATATATACTTACTTGGAGGGCGACAACCATAGCACAATGGCAATATCAGTACTTCTGGAAGCCTCCAGCAATACTTTCACGAGCCCCTCCTAAGGCTTTCCTGAGATCAGTAGTATATATATAATTTATTCCTACATATTTTAACAAGTAATTTTGAAAATTTAGTGACTACATAGGAAAACTTGCCCTACGTTTACACCGTATTGTCACCCTCAGATGCCTTCCCTTCACTCAGGTCTCTCTTGTGCTGGTTCATTACCTTTACAGGTATGTAATTTTCTATTAGTGTTCCTTTTGTTACTGGCTTACTGTTAGTTTCTAACTGTGTGCTTATGATGCTGGTAATAAGTCTTTGGATTTACTCGTAGGCATCTAATGAGTCTGGAGGATCTTTGTTTGGTGGTCCAGCTTGATGAACTTGAGGTGGTTGGCTAGACTGCATGTTATTCCAAGAAGGAGATTGCTAAGGTTAAGATATTGTGTGGTGATAGCAAGGGAAGCCCATCAATCCCACTATATACTGTTTGCTAATGTCTGTCTGTTCGTAAGTAATATTATTCCTCATTAATGTAACTTTCAATCACCACGACATTTTTCACACCCTATTTGGCATAGTTCTAGGAGTGCATAGATTTGAGTTTCATCTCTTGAAATTCTTTGTGAGAAAAGAAAAATAGAATTTAAAGTTTCTATACAAAAAAACCTTTAAAATACAACAATTATAGCAAATTGGTTAATGCCATAAGTCCATGGGATGTGGCTATGGAGGCCGCCCACTCTATTAGTGATCTTGTCATGTCTGAAAATTGCCTCCAGAGGGCATTGCAATTATACAATCTGCTATTTTGTCCTCCATGGCCCCCAGACCACCTCTATATGGTTTTATAATCATTGCAGTCTCCCAAGCATAGACTTTCACCAATCACAGCACTAAATTACATCATCAGTAAAGACTACGCTTGCTGTGGTTTATCTCTCAAAGCTCTCCTTTCACCAATCACTATCCTTTTCGATGACAGCTACAAAAAAGTATCTTCAGCGACATGGAAAATAGGGATATTTTTCCAAATCAAAGTGAACACAAGTCTTCCTCAGTGCTCAAGAATCGTACATATTAAATTTCATCAAAATCTACTATATTGACCGTTATCTCGAAAAATTTCATAGAAGAAATGAACGAACGAAATCAATAGGATTTTATAGATTTAATACTTTTAGTGCCTTGGTTGGTAAAAGGTCACCAACTTGCTTATTTTTAAATATTTGCTATTTCTATATAAGTCTTAATTATATGAGCAAGTTGATAACCAAAAATCTTTCTAATCTAGGGTAGTTGAAAACCCTTCACCAACAAAGGCACTAACTGTATTAAGTGCACTAGCACCTTCGGTGAGCTATGGTCACAAAATTGTCTTGTGAGGACATCTCTAATGTGATTACATGTCTTACGGGAGGACATGTCTTATGGAAGAACATGTCTTGTAGGTGTGTATGTCCTATGGCAGGACATGTCTTAAAGGAAGTCATGCCTTATGGGGGGGGGGGGGCATGTCTTGCATGAAGGCACGCTTACAGGGCGATACGTCTTATGGGAGGACATGTTGTATGGATAAACATGTCTTATTGGGGCATATATCCTTCAGCAGGATATATCTTACAGGAGGTCATGCCTTAAGAGAGAACATTTCTCTCAGGATGATATGTCTTACTGAAGGACGTGTCCTACAGAAGGACATGTATCTGTCTGTCAAGGGTAGATAAAATTTGGTGAGAGGATAGGTGCAGTGCCAAGATTACTGCCCATTTTCTAAGAATTTTGCTAAGTATAGTTTCAAGAGAGATAATTAGCATTTAGTGTAATTTGGACCAGTTTTTGGTCAGGAATGAAGTTTAAATCATGTGGTTTTAACATTACCCGAGTTATTCCCCTGGTCAAGTTGTGTATGTAAGGTAAGTGGGAGGTATGTCCAAGGGTTTGGCAGTGCAGTAGGTACATAGTTGCAATTTTGTGAGTTTAGCACAGTGAGGACATACAGTTTTTAAACTTTGTTATCTAGCCACTTGGTATGGGATTTAAAAAAAAAAATATATATATATATATATATATATATATACTTAGGTTCCTGGTATATGAAGCTATTTTGTAGTATTAAATTCATATACAGGGAACAATGGACAACCATGTTATACACATTTATTAGAACTTTGATAAATTAAAATGGGATCCAGTCCCCATAAGTAATTTAATTTTAAGCATAATTTAGTCTTCACTAGGATATTAATCTACGAGTTGCAGTGACAATTTGGAGGCTAGCTACAAATGTGGAGAGTATGGGACATTGTCAGAACTGTTTGGTATTGGGAAGTCGACTGTGTGCGGGTGAAAGTATTATTGAAACATGCAATGCAATATCCACTTGCCTGTACCCAATGTTTATATACTTAAGGGTGAAAGGTTGAAAGATATAGCAGAAAAATTTGAGATATATTGGAGATTTTTCCAAAGGCTGCTGGAGCTATTGATGGCTCACATGCACCAATTCTACATCCACGTACAATTGTTACAATTGTAAAGGTTATTGGACTAATTATGCAAGCCATGGTAGATATCCGTGGTTTGTTTATTGATGTATACATAAGGCTGGCCTAGTAAAGTGCATGATGCATGTGTGGTTGGCAATTCCTCCCTATACCAGAAAGGAAAGAGTGGTACTCTACAGCCTGACCCGAGTAACATTTATGGAGTGGATGTATACTATTATATTGTAATGCAATGTGTGCTACAATTAACCATCACTCTTCTAGATATTTGTCAATTTAAATACTCTTTACTCTGAACTCCAGCACTTTTTCCCTCTCTGATATATATTTGTGATATTAGGTTCCTTGACAATTCTCGGAGACCTGGCCTACCCTTCCCTGCGTTACTAATGAAGCTTTATTCTGAAAATGTAAAGAGTACAGCTTCATCAAAGATGTTCAATTACTGGCAGAGCAGAGCGAGGAATGTTGTGGAAATGCATTTGGGCAATTGAAAATGAGGTGATGTTTGTCAAAGAGATTGGACTGTATGGTTGGACTTGTCATATAGTGGCTGCTTGTGTCACCCTGCACAATACGTGTGAAAATATTGGAGATTCTTTTATTGAAGAATGGTGAACACAAATTTACACAGAATTACAAGAACCAAAAAACCACATAACCACAACCAAGGGGTTGTAAGAGATGCCATTGCAAAATTTTAGAATTCCTTTTCAATCATTGACTGATTGTGACATTTACTTGTATGCTGCTATAATGCTATGTGATGTAGTAATAAGTTGGAAAAAAAAAATTAAAATGTTATTAACTGTTGTTTTCATTATCATAAAGTGAAATGATGGCTGAGATCAGAAAGTGAATAATTAGGATTTAGGGTGTGGCTAGTTGGTGCTGCTGGATACTGCAATGCAAATCCATGCTGATGTAAATTGTGGGAAGGTGCATGGGGAACATTTAAAATGTTATTAACTGTTGTGAACAGCTAACTTTTATCAGTTCACCATCACATCATGACTCCAAAACATTCTGACCTTCCAAAATAACAAAACATTGGAATTACCTGTCGGCATTACACAATTCCTTCAAAATATCCTGAATCTTCTAAGAGATCAAAGAGTAACTTGGTCAAATGCCTACATATGAGCTGCTGTTAATTGAATGAAGCCACGAGATCTAGAAATGGTATCTTGAGTAGCTTCATCCAAGATTCCTGTTGACATTGGTTACTGGCATACCCTCTAGTATCCATTATTCCTTTCTTTATTTTTATTCTTTCTTATTTGCCCTCCTTTTTTTTTTTTCGAAATTTGCTGCAATGCACACAGAATTTCTTTATTACTTGTTGATTCGGAACATAACTACATTGTCACTTGTAGATTATAACTTAGGTTGAATTATTTATTTTTGTTTATTGATTAGTCACATGTAGATTACTGACCTGAGTAGGAGGAAAAATACTTTCACACACACACAAGTAATTTTAATTAGTTATTGATCTTGAATTATTATTTATTGTGTCATATTGTCATCTCTATTTGTGGAAAATCAGCCTATTTAAAAGGAAGCTGATCTCTAGGGGCATTTTTCAGCCCACCTTTCATGAGCTGTAGTTGCAAAAATATTTACTTTAAAGACATATGTTATAGACCTTTAAAATAAAAGTGAACATGTGATTAGGTAAAAATGTTTTTAAAGTACCATTTTGATATTTTTAGCCTTACACAGAGGAAGATGTGTGCCAGATGAAAAATCGTCCTACATTTCCCCCTATTTACATTATGATTAAGACATTATGTGGTTGTAACAAGGGAAGCCCACCATCCCACTATATATACTTTCCAAATGTCTGTCTGTTCCTGAGTAATATTATTCCTCCTCCGTGTGACCTCCAATCACCACAAATATTTTCACAGCCTATTTGGTATAATTCTGCGAGTGCATAGATTTGAATATCTTCATTTGCAATTCTCCTTAAGAAAATATAAATAAATTTTAAAATTTCCATAGAAAAGACTTTAAAATACAACAATTTAATATGGCCAACAGGTTAATCCACATATCTCCCAAGTTTGATTGTTTGATTTTGGGTCAGTATTTTTTCCCCCTTCCGGGTCTTCCTCCTCTCTCCTATTTTATTACCTTTTTTCCTTCTTCATTTTCCTTTCCCCTCCCACTATCAGTTACCTACTGCAGATCCAGCAGATCAACAAGTGGTGATTTTCATAATGGGCCATTTGATCCTAGAGTCCCAGATAGCCATTGTACAGCCCTAAGACCATGAGCTATGGCTATGGAGGCCAGTGAGTCCATTAATGACCTCAGTGTGTCCGAAAATTGCATCTAGTAGGGATTATACTTATACAATCCTCCATTTTGGCCTATATGGCCCCAGACCACCCTATTAGGTTTTACAGTCACTGAAGTCTCTCAAGCAAAGAATTTGACCTATTACAGGACTAAATAATATCATCAGTAAAGAGTACAGTTGCCATGGTTAGCCTCCTAAATCCTTCCATTTACCAATCACTATCAGAACAGTTTAATTATTGTGGCTTATTTGGAACAATCTATATATATATATATATATATATCAGAAAAGAACACCAAAAAATAGAATTTTATGTCACAAACTTGTTTTATGGGAGGACATGTCTTATAGAAGAACATGTCTTACAGGAGGACATCTCAATTGAGAGGGTAGGAGTATACCCAAGGGAATGAATGAAAAAAATGTGTCATCAACTATCCTGCTGACTCAACCCCAGTCTGAAGTGGATCTGTCTGTCTCAGGGGGAGATAACTATTGTTTTGTGAGGAAATTTTAGTATATCATTCTTATCTATCCAATATAATTTTTTCTTTTTTTAAATTTGGCATGTTTGTCGGTCGGTCGGTCAGTCGGTCGGTCGGTCAGTCGGTCGGTCGGTCGGTCGGTGTGGTCGGTTTGTCTTTCTCTCTTTATTTCTTTCTTAGTTTTTTTTTGGTTTGTTTGTTTATTTGCTTGGTTTTGTTTGTTTATTTTTTGTCTGTTTTTTTTTGTTTGTTTTTTTTTTGTTTGTTTTTTTTTGATTTGTTTGTTTTTCTTTTTTTTTTTGGTTTTTTGGTTTGGAACATTATGTCCATTAATTGAATCATGTGAATATAGAGATCATTGTTGTATTACATTTGCATGTTTTGAATATAGAGATTAGTGTCAGTGATATTATTCTGTATGGATGGCTATCTACCTATTAGTAAGAAATTCCTTCATATATACATTTTATATTTCATCATCATAATTATATTTCTGGCCTAGGCTATGCTGGGTATATTCTTCTAATCATATATATATTTTTTGGTAGCTTTTGCTCTCTTATCCTTAATAAACACAGGAGTGCCACAGAATTACAACAAATATACTACAGAAACCACAACAGAGAGTCTGTAAGAGATGACATTGCAGAATTTTTGGATACTTCCCAATCATAAACTGAATATGAGTATCTATATGATTACCTGTATGATTTAATAGTGCAATGTGATGTATTAATGAGTTGGAAGAAATTGAGAGTATTAACTGCTCTCTTCATTATAATAAAAGTTAAGTTGAAGAATGGAATTATGAAGGGAATGATTGGTATTTAGGGCATGACTAGGGACCGTTACTGGGTGCTGTAGTAGTGCAAATGCATCTTGACGTGAATTATATTGGGGATGAGATTTAAATGACAAGAGTGTGGTGAGGTGCTTGGGGAACATTTGAAATGTGTTACATGAATGACATCATCCCCAGCACTTGCATCTCATGATGCTGTTCTTGCTCCCTCTTTGAATGAGTTCAGACTATAAGATTACTATCTTTCTCTGATGCCCTCCAAGGAGCTGCAGTGCCTGCTCAGTAATCAGAACACCTATCTTCTCTGGCTTCTCCTCCTGGCATTTTTTTCTTGCTGCCTGTGTATATTTCAGAGGTGGAGGAAGATTTTTTGGTCTATGGGGAAAGATTGTAAGATGGGTGTTTTAAGTGCATAAGTGGGTAGGCATGTCAATATCATAAAATAGCTTACTTTGCAGACTTTCTAAGATACTACACAATTATTTTCAAAAAGGCTTGCAGCCATACTGTCCCAACACAACCCAGTTCACCAAAAAACAAACAAGCTCTAAGTGATTAATTGACATTAATTTTAGTGTGTGATTAGTATCACCAGCTTAGTAATAAATTCTAGAGCATGCTGAGGTAGTGGGGGATCTTGTGACTCATGCTATTTCAGATCAGTGATATAATAAGTCTCTCACATTGGAAAAAATTATTAAAAACAAAAAACAAACTGAAATCAGCTACAGGAATTAAAAAAAGCATAACCTCCCAAAAATAGAGGTGAAGGATAGTTAAAAATTAAGTAAATGCAATAATTTTTTTGGTAAAATTAAGAGGATAAAAATATTAAATAAAAGGTATATGACCTTGAAGATATTGAATGGTAGGGTACTAGAGCATTAGGGGCAGTTTCTTTAAATATAAGCAATAAGAGATCGAAATCTAAACCTAGCTTGCCCTAGTACCCTTAGTGTGGGTGATAGCTAGTAGCCGGTACTATTAAAGTGACCTATCCTCAATTTTTCTAGTAAAGTAAATGAATATCTAACTTTGATCAGTCCAGCATTACACCATGCCTCAAAAACATTCTGACCTTTTAAAAAAAAAAATTAATGGGCAACATTGGAATCAATCTGTCAGCCTTACATAATGCATTCAAAACATACTGAACCTTCTAAAAAATCATAGAGCAAATTGGTTACATGCATGCCTAATTGGGAGCTGCCGTTCATTGAATGAAGCCAGGCCTAGAAATAGTGCTGAGAGGCTTCATATGTGATTTCATTGCCACTGGTAAAGCTCATAGTTACTTGGAAATTAGTTGTTATGTAGAGAACGAAATAAAATGCATACAGAATTTTTAAATTACTATTTACTAGGAACATAACCAAATTCACAGTTACTTGTAAACTGTAACTTAAGTTGATTCACTAACTTTTTGGGTATATTGTTGCATGTAGATACTGACCTGAGTTAGAGGAAAAATGAATTTTAATTAGGTTAGTGACTCTAAATTTTTAATTTTGTGTTATACTCTCTCTATTGGTGAGATGTTAATCTATTTGAAGAAGGCTGATCTCTTGAGAAGGTGGAGATATCTTAGATCATGAATTTTTCAGCAAAACTTCTCTGAATGAAAATACTTCTATATTTGAACTGGATATACTCTATTCTCTGTGGCTATTTGGTAAGTATTTACACAAGTAACAAATACATGTTCTGTTCGATTCCTTGAAAGATTCTTTACCACAATTATGTACAAGTAGAAGAAGGATTTTTTCTGTTAAGCAATATGTGCACCTGGCCTAAGGACAATTAATCTCGAAATAATATCAGCCTATTCCTATTTTCCAGAAGTCTGTGCAAGGTTCAAAATAAAATAGGAGCTCATAAGAGTTTTGATATGGCAGTGTTGAATTAACAATTTGGTATGAAATGATGAAACTAATGGAATGAGGAGGAATAAAAGTAAAACAAAAAAGAATATTGGAAGAAAACATTCAGATCAAAAAAAATTCGGTTGCATGGCCACAACATTTTCAACTGGCATGTGAGGATAAAATTACAAGAACAATTACTTCAGTTGAACCATTGGACATGGGCAAACCCTTCAAGCTGCAGACCTAAAATTGGTATAAATACACTACTTGGCTCTAGGTCTGGCATGGAATGGATCCCACCTGGCGACACCTCTTCCTCTTTGTGTGTATGGCTAAAATGCCATAAAGCATACTTCTAAAAAACTTCTTTGACCTGATTATATGTTCACTTTTATTTTAAAAGTCTAGAAGTAGACATTCTTTTGACCACAATCCACTTAATGTGGGTCAAAAATTGCCTGTAGGGTTAGATATTTGTTAGTATCTATAAATGTGAAAAGGTGCATATAAATAAACAAGGCTTAGTGCTTAAAGCACAGGTTTCTCAGGCTGAAAGTCAGTGGTTCAAAACAGGACTATCTTGATTTTTTTTTTTCCTTTTCTGCTTTTCCCACTCCTTTTCTTTCCTTTCTTTTTTCTTCATTCCTTTCTTCCTCTACATCCCCTCCTTTACCTTCCTTATATCCTTCCTCCTTTTCTTCTGGATATGGAGAGTATGCTTTAAAAAATTATTTAAGAAATGGTAGGTTAAATTGAGAACACTCAGACATGCACACATGATTTCTTTGTTATTTATTGGATTAGGAACTTCAATAGATTCTTATTTGTAGATGATGTTTCAAGTTAATATGTTATCATTGAGCTGATTTGTTATTAATGGAGTAAATTTGTTACATGAAGATTGCTTGTTAAGTTGGAGGAAGCTTACTCAAACACACATTCACACACATGCAGTAATAATCAGGTGATTGATCATTAAATGATTTATTATTGTGTTATATTGTCATTTTAATTAGTGGAAAGCCCACCCATTAAAGGAAGCTGAATCGGTGTTGTCAGAAGTAGTGATTCCCCCCCCAAAATAGTGATTTTTGGAAAGAAATATGGAGAAATTGGTCCAACTGGGAAATTCACACAACCCTCAAAATATAGTGAATTTTCAGTAAGAGTCCATGATTACAGATAAAGTTATAAAACTACCAGTTTCCCATGCCAAAGAGGAAACTGGAGGAGTTTGCCTTCATGTTCTGCACAAAAAAATCTGCTGGTTGCCAAGACAGATCCATTCCAATTGCCACTGTTCCTGCTAACTACTCCTGAGAGAGAATCCCTCTATCCACATACTTTACATAAACTTTCTTAGTACAGGGAGCACTTGAATCGACATGCTACAAGGTCAATGAGCCAACCTGGGACACCACAGCACAGATAGTTTCTGGTAGTATATCTACTCGTACATTGATCCAATAAGGAATTTCTATTCCAATTGTTCAGCCTGGATGTGCCAAAAATGTGCCATCTTTCTGCTTTAAATACCAAGATGTAGATGTTCTTCTCTCAAGAAAAGTTATATCCTACTTCGATGCAGAGAATGGTTGCATGGTACCACAGTATTCTTAGAATATTAAATATTCAAATGTATATGGCTAATATTAAAGTTGTGATATGAAGGAAAAGCTGTAATATGTTCTGTGCAACTGTGATTAAAAGAAAGAGGTTTTCATATATCAGTAATGTATCTATGATTCAAAGAAATGGTTTTAAATTGATAATATATAGTTTGAATACTGATATTAATCACTGAATTAGCTATTTTGTAGTAATTTGTGATGCTTTTTTCGATTGATGAAATATATTAATTATTAAAGCAGTGATTCTCAGCAATTCAGTGTGATTTTTGGCTGCACCTATTTTGCAACATTGAGGCTGATCTTCATAGAATATGAAGAAATCTTGCACAGCTTTAGCAGAAGTAGAGGATAGTAACTATTTAGGCAGTGACTTTTTAAAACCAATATAGCTTACCATACATGCTCAGTTCTGTATGCATTCCTTATATATGTTGTCAACTGTAATACATATTGTAATGAGGAGTTGTTCCACTGATCTATACATACAGAACTTAGCTAAGATTGACTTGGCTACCTACCTTGTAACTAAACTGCAATAACAACTTCTCAACAACCAGAAGAGGATATTACATTTAGAGAGCACCTATACTTTCTTGAAGATGCCAGTGGTATTCTGCCCCTATAGCTGAGTGGCCATATGTGACCTTAGATATTAACTTAATAGTTGCTACTGCCCTAATCACTCTTCATGCAACTGTTTTCAGCTACTCTGGTGGTAGTGCAACCACTGCAAGGATGGAATAGGTGAAATGACCAAATGTGTCTTCTGCAGGTACCAGCAAGACTGGCAGTACTTCAATCCTGCTGGGAAGACTACGTCCGAGCTTCAAAATTGGCTGGGGCTGACAGAGCCATACAACTGTTACAGTGTTGCGATGAGAAGGTAAAGATTTGACCTGAATAACTGGTGGTACATTGGCTGACCATACTCAAGACAAGTTCTTGCAGCCATCAGGGACCTAACTGTCTAGGAGAAGAACGCCATGGTGGTCCATGTGGCACTGTACAACATGAAGTGGAACAGGAATTAATCCATCTATACCTTCATGGCAAGGCTTCGAGGCCAGGCTGGAGTCTGCAAGTTCACTATTTCATGCACAGGATGCAGAGAAGAGCTCGATTACACTGATGCGATGCTGCGTAACATGCTGTGCCGTCATTTGAGGGACCTGGACATAAGAGTGGATCTGTTGAGTGACAAAAATCAGGACATATCACTAGAAAAAATTTTCAAATTTGCAGAGGCCAAAGGAGTGGGAAAGTGTTTGCTGCATATCTCCTGGCACACGAACAGAAGCACTCTCAAATACCACATACCTCTCCAGCAGGATGGAGTCAGTGAAGTAGGGCTGCAGGGAGCAATCAACCAGGGCCATGGATGAAACTTGCACATACTGTGTAAAAAAGAGGGCATGAATGCATTATGCCAATGTGGGTGCGAAGAAAAAAGTGCCTGGAATATGGCAGCAATGCAAACAGTGCGATTGTGAGCACCACTTAGATCACATATGCAGGAGTCAATGTGCCACCAGGACCAAGAAAACATGAATACCATTTTCGATTTACTGTCCACTGTCAGCACACATAGCAGGGAGAGGGGTGCCATCTTGGACCACCATCTTAACAACCAATTGACTGATACATGGATGAAAAAGCCATCCCAACCCCAGTCATACATACAGCTACAGGTGAGTCGAGTGCAAGGACAATTTGGCCTCACCCCTGCCTATCAACAGACTGTTATAGTTCACGCCATGGCTGACACTGTGTATCACAGCTGCCTGGTGGGCATCCGCATTGTTTGCAAACTTGGTCTCCACAGATGCAACTTGATACCAATCAAGATGGAGATGCATGTAGCGACCACAATATCAATATCCTTGAGTCAACTATACTGAAATTCTCTGGACAAGACAGGGCAGGCAAAACTATTGGGACCCATCAACTCATCTATGTCACTAAAACATTGGACAGGCTATTCCTCAACAAGGAAGCACACACAGTGTTAGGGATGACAGGTTATTCCTCAACAAGGAAGCATGCACAGTGTTAGGGATGATCACTGACAAGTTCCACACAATAGGTGAAATGTGCCCGGATATACACATCAAAGATAGTAAAGTCACCACACAATGCCACATTATCTCTGACATTGACCCCCAACCAGTGTCAGGTTGCGACTGCCCTAAACGCAAATCTCCCCCACCACACCCCAAGGGACCACCAGTCACAGCCACTGAGTAAAAATGGAACAACTTGAGAAGTAATTGACTGACTACTACAGATCCATTTCCTTCAGCACATGTGAGCACCAGCCATTATCTATGATTGAAGGCTCTCCCATGAAGTTGCAGCCGTACCCACAGCACACTACTCCCAAATACACTTACCAATTCACCAGCAAAAGGAAGTCAAGGCAGATCTCGGCAGAGATGTCCGCCTGGGTGTCATTAAAGTAGTTTTTATAGGTAAAACTGTTGCATGGTGACATAGGATGGTTATATGTGCAAAGAAAAAAGGCAAGCCCAGCAGGACTATTGACTTCCAGCCACTTAAAACCCATGTCACTAGGGAGATCCATCATATCCTATATCCCTTTCACCAGGCCAGATCAATACCTCTCAACACAAAGAAGGTGGTTTTTGATGCCTGGAATGGTTATCATAGTATCCCCATCATGAAAGAGGATTGCTACTACATTACCTTTATCACCCCATGGGGCAGATATGGGTATTGCACTGCTCCGCAGGGGTACATAGCCTCAGGTGACGGCTACACCAGATGATATGATGAAATTGTGTCCACCATTCCAGACAAGACTAAGTGCTTTGTTGATACTCTCCTTCGGGCAGATAACCTACTCCACAGCTTTCTCTGAGCCACACAATGTCTATACATCTGTGGCAGGCATGGTGTCACATTGAACCCCGGCAAATTCCCTTTTGGCATGATTACATTAAAATTTACTGGATTTGAGATCACCATGAGCGGTGTTCACCCAAGCAGTAAGTAATTTTAGGCCATCAAGGCATGTTTCACTCTCAAGAACAATACAAATATCTGTTCCTGGTTCAGGCTGGTCAATCAGGTTTCATACACCTCCAGCATGACCAGTAAAATTTTATCCTTTCTGTGAACTTATGAAACCGAGGGCACCCTTTTACTGGGATGTTCATCTTAACACACCATTTGAGAAATCCAAAAGAGTAATAGTATAAAAAATCTCGGAAGTTGTTCGCATCCTTGACTAGTTAAGACTGGTCAAGGAATGGCATCAGCTTCTTGATCTTTCAAAAGTACTGTGCATTCATCACAAATAGTCCCCTATGCTGCAATACAGGCTGGAAGACCACCCTCATAGGGAGCAGGGTTTACATGTTATGGGTGAAACATTAGCAGTGGCTGACGTACGTGATAAGGCTAAGCAATTTGTCCTCAGATGTGACTACCTGATTCTTGTAGTAGATCACAAACCACTCATCAAACTGTTTAATGACAGATCACTTGGGACATCACCAACTCCAGATTAAGGAACCTTGAAGAAAAGACACTACGATGCAACACAATGTCACGTCACCTGACAGGAGACATCCACCCACTCAAAATCACCTGCACGATGACATCTCAGCCATTTCACTATTACAGCAGTCTTGACCTGATACTGAAATCGTCACCCACATTGACACTATCTCTTCCTTACACTCCTTACATGCGATCAACTGGAACAAGGGTCACATTTCCACTACTAGTGACACCAACATGACCTTGTTTGTCTCTACCATTGAGGATGGCATCCCAAAACATTGCAAAACATATCAAATGCTCTTTGAATATACCATCCATTCCAAGAACACCTTCTCAACTATAGATGGAGTCATCTTATACAAATATCACATCGTTGCGCCATCCTTGAGACAACATTGCCTTATGGCTTTACACGCCACCCACCATGACCCCTCTGCCATGATTGCTATTGCTGAGTGTTTTGTGTTCTGACCTGGCATCATGCTGAACATCACTTTAACATACCATGGTTGCAACCACTAGAACCGAATGGACCATTCCCAACCTCTATCCCCGCCCATACCCCCACAATGGCACCATATCCCTTCCAATGCATCTGTGCATACTTTTCCACTATGAAGGATATAACTATCTTGTTATTGTTGATCGCTACTCTTATTGGCTCATAGTCAAAAGGGAACAAGAAGGAGCCAAAGGCCTCATTGATTGCATGAGGGGATGCTTCACAACCTATGGAATCCCTATTCAGCTCTCATCCATTGGAGGACCTGAGTTTGTCACCTCAGTCATTTGTAATTTCCTCTTCAAATGTTGTGTATGCCATCATCTGAGCTAAGTAGACTTCCCACATAGCAACTGCAAAGCAGAAATAGGTGTTAAATCTATGAAGATACTCATCAACAGTGATACAGGACCCCATTGTGACCAAAATGTTGACAAATTCTAGTGGGCCATTCTCCAGCACTGCCACACCTCTGATTGAGGCACAAAATTATCAACAGTGATGCATACCTTTGGTGGCCAATCAGAGACCTCATTCTCATCTTAGAGAGAAAGTTTCACCCACATGAAATCTGGTGCAGTTTAGCAACAACATGAGAAGAAGCCCTCATTAATTGCCACATGAGGGACATGGAGAGATGGACAAAATGCACCAACCAGCTACCACCACTCAGTCGGTGATCATGTCCAGCTATTGAACTAAACTGGCCCCTAACACTCCAAATGAGACAAGGCTGTTTTGGTCATTCAAGTTCACCAGTTGAATCAGTACATTGTCAGAAAAAATGAATCTGGCAAATTCTTGAGGAAATTCATTCCAGTCCAAGCACTGGAACCCAGAATGACCATAAGCAATGACTTGGGCTGTATGTCAACTACCTTCACATGGTGTTGCTCGTAAGTATCTTCAATACCATTTTGATGGAGAGTGGTAACAAAAGTTGATGAAGAATGAAGATAAAGAAGGAGATAAGAGATAAGAAAAGAAATCCATCTCTCTGGGCTAGAGTTCAGCAGATTTCACTGCAATGTAGGGAAACATCTTTTTCAGGGCACTTAGCAAAGTACCTGGAAACAGGCATGCTCCAGCTGAATATTGAAGGGAATCATACCCTCCAGGAGACCAATTGCACTTGTGTTAATAATCTAATAATTCCAATGTTTGCTCTAGCTTGGTCAATCCCAAGCAGGTAGCACAGTCTGGCCATATTTGACCATGACAGCCTCTCTTGGACACTAGCTGGCAGTGTCCCAAAGATTCGGTGATCGAATGGTTGTGTGTGGACATTGCTGGAGTAAAGATCATCAATGTCTATGAACCTCCATCCTCGTGCCTTTTAAGAATATCCCTTCCAATGTCCCCTTCCCATGTGTATATGCTGCTGATTTTAATTGCTAGCATGTGCAGTGAAAATACAGAGCCAATACATCTAACGGAGAGTGTTTGGTTGAGTGTGCAGCAAATAATGACTTAATGCTGCTCCACAACCCAAAGGGTGAAGCCAGTTTCACCTCCATGTGCTGGAACACAGGAACCAATCCAGACCTGGCCTTTGTGAGTGCAGGACCAGACAACAGGCTTCCTGACAAATGTATGCTTGAGAAGTTCCCTTAGTCTTAACATCAACCCTCACTTATCACTGCTGCAAAACTCATTATTCCAGTACCGAGGGAACTGGTGAAGCGATGGAAATTCTGCACAGCTGACTGGAATCACTATAGCCTCCAAACTAACCAAGCCACGCAGAGTTTAACATCTTCTAGTACCACCAATGTTGAGGAGGCTTAACAGGACTTCTGCAGTGCCAAAATCAAAGCAGCTAAAAGATCCATCCCACGCGGTAACAGAAAAAACTACATACCATGTTGGGATAAGGAATGTGAGAGTCTTTATCACTGTTTCCTTGGAGAAAAGTCTAGTAGTGCTGCCACAGCTCTACTGTCCCATCTTGACCAGCAAGGGCATGAATTCCATTGATTTCTCACACTTGAGCCACTTAGCATGGAGTTTTTCAATAGGCTGACAGGTAGGTAAAAGCACATCTCTTTCCATTTCCCATTTCAGCAAATTCCACCATATTACAATTGTGAGAAATGGGATCTTCCCTGTGAGAGATCACAAGCCTGCTCGACTCATGGCCTTGTAGGTGCCCAACCTCTGGAGGGCTTTAACACCAGACTGTCAGTCCTTCTGGTGATTTCACTTTAGAAGAGCTCACATCTACCCTCCAACACCTAAAGCATGGGAGAGCCGCTGGTCCAGATTTCATCTACCCAGAGCTAATACCCAATGCTTGTTCTGATATGAAGTTCTGGTTGTGTTAATTCCTACCTTTCAGTTTGCACATCCTCAAGATCCCCAAGATCTGGAGGAGAGCACTAATTGTGGCAAATTCTTAAGCCAAATAAGTCTCAAGGGGTTATTAAGAGTTATCGACCTATCCCTTTGCTGTGTATCTCCTTCAAGATCCTTGAGCATCTTATCTATGCTCATGTCGTGTGCACCATTGATCCACTTCTCCCTAGGGAGTAAGCTGGTTTCAAAAATGTGAAATCAACAATGGAAAAATAACTTCATCTGTAACCCTTATGAGGCGGCTTGCCAGATAGGGATGGAGAACAGCTACCTTGGCCTTTCTTTACTCAGCAGCAGACAGAGTACAGTGCACTTCGAAACCCCATTAAAAATGTCAATATGGTTTTTCCTATGAATAGTTTATATAAGCCAAATAACTTGCAGTGGGTGTAGCTATGGCTACTCCACACTTACATTTGGTTAATAATAATATCCTGGATTCTTGGAGACCATACACACAATTTTTACCTGATTGGTTTCTGATTTACATTTTTCATCCTAAATAAATTCTTAAGGGTGTGGCTACTGCAAAACAGCACCCATAGCCATACCCACATGTGTTTAATCATTCTTACTTGGATTCTTAGAGAGCACATGCCAAATTTTAGCTGTTTTTACTTCAGTGTTTGGCCGTGATGCCTAGGCACAAGCATACAAAGATACATAGTAACTTATGAACCAAAATATATATTAAAATAGGTCAGTGTATCTAACTCCTTAGGTTCAATCTTAATTCAGAAGTTCTTTTTTAGCACTTTTTCTCTTCACATACCTATCAGAAGTGGTGTGGAAAGTGGGCTGCCACCCATATTACTCCCAAAGTCTATTTGTGTATGTATACCATGTTTTAAGTCTGACACTCCAAGGGTTTATATGGCCAAAGTACCTTTTTGCTTTTTTTGGGCCTAAAATGGACACAGAAATGGGTGTAGTCATTTACATGTACTTAAAACATTCTTTAGATTATATTGATTCCAAGTATATACAGGTCCATGGTCTAATTCCTTAGGTTCAAGTGTCTTTGCTGATATACCATTTTTGGAATTTTTAGCCCTACACAAGAGAAGGAAAAAGTATGGCTAAGTGGGACCCAGCCCTTAGTACTCCCAGAGTGAAGTTTGATATGCATACTAGGATTTGAATCAGTAGCTCCAAGGGTTTTTCTGGCCTTAAATACAATTTTCAGGCTTTTTTTTTTTCTTTTTTTTAACTATGCTTTAAGTTGGATCTAACCTTATCATCATTCCAAGTAAAAAAAAAAAAAAAAAAAAAAATCAACCCATGGTACAAACATAGAGACAAATAGAAAGGCAGACAGACAGACAGACATGCAAGCAGGCAGGCAGACAGGCAGGCAGGCAGGCAGACAGGCAGGCAGGCAGGCAGGCAGGCAGGCAGGCAGGCAGGCAGAGGTTTTCTTTTAATATACCAGCCGGCCTGTTGCAGCTTTGTACATAGTGTTGGTGCAGCAAACTATGGAAGTCGTATAGTAACTAAAGCCGTATTTGCTTGTAGCAGCATCAATGAAATATTATACTTTGGCATTCATACTTTTACACTAATATTAGTTGGCCAAACCACACCTATAACCACTGACATGAGAGGGTAATAATATTTATAGTGCAGTCTAACTGCCACTCTTGTTTGTTTGGTTTCTGCTTTAATCACAGACGCTCATGATTGAGAACTGGTTTAGCCACAGAATTCGAGCAATTACTTGCTTACTAAGTTATGCTTATTCAGGCCCTGTTCTCCTATAGCACTTTTCCATATATCATACCCTATGCCCAACATACCCAGCCTAGCATTTAAATCATCAAGCATAACAAGGATGCCATTGTGTTGAATCTTATCTTTTGTATTCAGCAAATCATCATAAAACTTGAGCTTAATGCTTGAAGGTGGCTTAACTGTTGGTATGTAAGCACACACTACTGATACATAAGTGACGGATGCCCTAAAAGACTAACCCCACTTTGCCTTTCTTGTGTCTTCCCATTTAAACCTTGCTAATATTAATCTTGACCTAAGTTCTTTCTACACTCCACTGCTTCTTTCTGTGCTATCATAGCCTTTTTGTCCAAGGCTATTCCAACACCCTTATTTCCAGTTATGTGGGTCAAGAGGGGTTTAAGCCTCAGTCTCGGTTAAGTTAGGATGGCTACACCTGCTGCCACCTGGTATGGGGATCAAGAGAGTTCTAAGCTTCTATCTCCTCACTTTATGCTACCACCAGAGATTAACCAAGTGCTGGGTACATTTTAAGCTAGCCTTAGTTTCAATAGTTTTTAAACTGTTTACCTTAAATGTACATTAGGGAAACCTGGCTCTCCCACTCAGAAGCTCCTTAACTAGTAACTCTTGGTAGGTTGAGCCACATCAAAGATGAGACAGATAAAGAATGGAAACACATTACAAAATAATAATTGCTGCACAAGGTAGTTAACATACATTAGACATACATAATGATATCAAATTAAATGGTTGCCTAACAAATAACTAATCTTAAAGAGTTCAGCCCACAATGAAATGTTATTAGGATTAATGGAGCCATTACTATGTTATAGTTGTCAATGAGTGAGTCCACATACTTCTGCCTCTCTAGTTGAAGGCTGGTCCTTACACTAGTAGCTCTATCTGATACTCTGGAAGAGGAGAACCAGAGTGCAGAATGGTATATCCATCACATGGTCACCATCCCTTCCAAATGAATTCATTTCTTGGATCCCTGCAACAAACAATATTTCTTCAATTCTCCCTCCAAAACTTTTATTTTCTTGTCAATCTTCACAGGTTTTTCACTATGGCTACCATGCTTAGCTATATCTATCTGTCACTTCAGATACACTCATCATTGGACACTGTACTGAAGTACAACATTCCAGGTACCTACTACTGAACTTTTCATTGATTTCTTCTTCGTGCTCTGATATTTTTTGCCACAAAGTTAGTTATTATTATCATTCGCTTGTGCTAATCTTTCTTACTTTTGATTTGCAACACTAAAGAAAGTGAACTTCTATCAAAAACCTGATTAATCCACACTATTACAGATGACATCATGTAAAAATGTAGCCAATAATCTTTGTAACAAATAATATTATCAGGATTAACCAAAAGGCACTTCACAAAGGAAACCACACATATGCACACTGCATGTAGGCAGGCAGGCAAATAAACTTCTATCCACCCATCCACACACACATACACAGACACACAACCCCACACGTATTATCAATATTGATTTATTTCATCTTCCATGGTAACAAGGAATACGATAAAATAATTTAGTTCAGTTGAGAGCTAACTTCACTCAAAATTATATGTTTATATGTGCATGCCCAATGCATAAACAAAGTGAAGATATGCTCATATATAAGCTCATTTTCTATGGTAAATTAAAGTAAGATCTAAGATAATTGCTGCATTAGTCAGCCTGCAATGTACATTCTTGGCATTTTGCCTCTGTTACACAGAAAATAAAATAAAAAGAGGTAACCCAAGCAGTGCGTTGAGAGTATGACATCCTTTGTTTCAATAGCTTTAAATTATGTAAATTTAAAATAAAATTTATGTGTAAGAACATTTCCACAGAGAATACAAGCTATTCGGTATCCTATATATTATTTGTGTAACATCCCTGCTTGCCTAACTGCTGGAAAAGCAGTCTTAACCTGATCCCTACCAAAATATTGTATCCCTCTAAGGAAAACCAGACTGAGTTAAGGTTATCGTAGCAGCCACCTTGATAATATCACTGTTTCTATATCTAGTTACATCAATACAGTTAAGAAATATATTTTCTTTAAATTCTGAAAGTGTGTTGTTTCATTTGTTTAAATTAGTATTTTGCCCCAATCTTTTCTGTCACCATTCCCATTTGTATCATGTACTTGTAACATATTAAACAATATATCAAAACAATTGCATTCATGAGTAAATCTATTCATTAGTTGTAGCCTTGGTGCTGTTATGTTACTAGGATGTTTATGTTAAAAATATTACATCAACAACAAACAATTTATAAATTTCAGATAAAAATAAATATGTTTAATTCACTAACTGCATATATAACATACTGTCAGCATATATCTGGCGCCGCCAGGCCAATGTTAACATGAAACATAGAACCTTTTCCAAATTTTGGCCTTATGTGTCTTTAATAAGCTTTTGGTAGCTAAAACCTCCTGTGTGTGGCTATTAAAAATAACACATATTGGCACACCCACATGAAGTTAATAATACTAACCAGGTTAATTTGACTCCTTTTGCCAAATATCAGCCTGATATTGATCCATCAGTGAGTTTTAGGCCAGCATAATGACATCCTATGGAATGGCATAGTCCAGATAACACTCATTGACACATAAACACATGCAATTAGTAATGTCACCTAGTTACTTGGAAACCTCATTCAAAATTTCAGTCTGGTTTTGCATTCAATTAGCCTTTTAAAGCCAAAATAGCTTTCAGTGTGTGTAGCTATGGCCAATTGACACCTATATGTGATTTATAATAATATCCCGGATTCTTGGAGACCATACACCTACTTTTTACCTAATTGGTTTCTCATCCAAATAACTTCTTGTGGATGTGGCTATTGCAAAACCACACCCATAGTCATACACACATGTGCTTGATTATTCTCACTTGGATTCTTAGAAAGCACATGACAAATTTTGGCTTTTTTTGTTTCAGCATTTGGCCATGATGCAAACATACATATAAACTTATGAACCAAAATATATATTAAAATGGGTCAGTGGATCCTTATTCAGAATTTCATTTTTTTGGCACTTTTTGCCTTTATATAGAATCAGAAGTGATGTAGAAGGTGGGATGCCGCCCATATTACTCCCATAGTCGATATGTGTATGTATACCCTGTTTTAAGTGTGTTACACCAAAGGTACACATAGCTAAAGTACCTTTTAGCCTTTTTTGGCCCTAAAATGAACACAGAAATGGGTGTGGTCATATACGTTTACTTATAACATTCTTCCAATTGTAATGATCCCATGTATATATGGGTTGATGGTCTAACTCCTTAAGTTCAAGTGTTTTGCTGATATATCATTTTTGGCATTTTAGGACAAGGAAAAGGTGTGGCCAGGTGGGACCCAGCCCATATTACTCCCAGGGTGAAGTTTGGCATCCATATTAGGATTTAGATCAGTATCTACAAGGGTTATTCTGGCATAAATACTACTATCAGGCATTTTTTTGCCATTTTTTAAGTTGGATCTAAACCTGTCTTCATGCCAAGTTTAAAGGGAAAAAAATGAACTCACAGATTTGGCCAGTATGATGGTACAAACATACAAATAGACAAATGGACAGAGAGATATACAGATATCTTCCTTTGTATATATCAGAGATTAATGGTAAGTTGTCACTACTTACACTACATTACAATAGATATATCTGAATAGGGCAGCATTTTAGGCCACTAAATATTGGAATACTTCAAATTGCATTTGAAGTTGAAATATGAGGTACCCCTGTGAAGTAGAGAAGAAAAAACAAACAAACAGAGCAGCATCATAAACCAAAAAATATAATAATGAGATATAATGTGAATGATCATAAAAATATTTTGCAATATATGTAACACCTTGCATTAGCTTTTTACATAAACCCCTAACATCCCCTCCATCTCCCCATCACTCCTTCAGGAAATCTTGACTCTCTCCATGCAGTCAGTGATAAGCATAAAAGTAGAAAAGTGGTGAGCACATATACTTTCAAAAACAATATCTTGGTCTGCTAAACTAAAACTCTTGCCTCAAATAGGAAAAAGAAGATAACATGACATGCATGCTTATCTTCCACCTGGGTTTATCTATGCCAAGGTTTCTCTAGGCCAAATCTCAATGTGAAGGCATATCATGAACCATTTAAGTTCCTGTTGGAGAACCAGTGAGCCAATTATTGAAAAAAAATGAGGTGGCAATTGGCTCTGGGCTAATATTATTAATATATATCCATATATTAATTAAAATAAAGAAAGAAAGATGGGGGGAAGGGGGGGAGGGGGGGGGGGGGGAGACATGTATCATGTCAGGAACAACAATTGATGACAACTATGGACACATCAATCAATTCATATGTATTGCATGCACATAACACTGGTGTATGGTAAAAAGCCATTTGATTAATTCCTTGGGTGAGGCCCCACTGCTGCATCATCCATCGACACACAAAAGTATGGTGTGCCACACCAAACCTGCACATCGCTAAAAGTGGCTTACCTGTGCAACCTGATCAGGGATAGGATACCACTAATTCCTTGAAGTGAACTTTGAGTTGTCCTTTTCAACTGAGCTTTAAACTCTGACCGGAAGGTCTCTGGGAACAGCTCAGCCATATCCACAAAGGTTCCATTAGAAAAGTGTTTTTATGATCCTCAGAGGAATGAAAGTTAGGGTCTTCCCATCTGAAAATTCTGTGGTTCTTCTTTCAACACTTTTCATACAGCCACCACTGTGTGGTCCCCAGATACCAGTCCCACATTAGTGGTGTCACATTTGACGTGGGAAGGCTGAAGTCTTTTACCTTATCATTATTATGTATGCTCAGACATGCACCTACAAATGGTGAACAGTGCATAAACTTAGGACCAAAAATTAACACACAAATCCCAGCCATAGCTAGGCCCAACATTCACACAATCAGATGAGCTGGTGAGATGGGTGGCACACAAATGCCTTGACCCAAGGCAATAACATCATTCCTACTCCCAATACTAGATGTAAGGTCTAAACCAACCATGGGATTGGCTTGCCAAAATACCTCACTGGATGTAAATAATAAGGAAAAAGATTAAGAGAAATAAGAAAAGGAAGGAAGGGAGTGGAAATGTGACAAATGAAAAGAAGAGAGGAAAGCAAATATGCAGCTATGCAACCACAACCCACATTTCAGAGCATATCAAGGCTACACATGAGGCAGAGGCACCCCGCCTGCTTCATGCCCAAAAAAAGCAAAGTTTGGCAGTTAGACTCATGAAAAATGGAACAACACACAGGTCAAAATTCACACATTGCGTTGAGAACCATTGTGTGGTGATATGATCCCACAATTGTTTCAATAGCTCAGACTTAGCTGAGGACACACACACACATGTCACATCCTCCTTTGCGAATACAGAGAAGTGACTCACTTTTCAAACAAAGCAAAAGAGCAGAGCCACCTACTTCATCCATATGTTAATACAGGTTAGAACCAAGCCATCAGCTTGTTGCCCAACAAGACATATCAAGGTACAGCCACTACTTTCACAATAGAAACAGTATGAAACCAAGGCTGCCCTTATAGGTACAGCAAGCATATTGTTCACCACCTTATCATTACTTAGCATACAGCTAAACTTACAATGAGTAACACACCAAGAACAAAACATTTACTTTACATCACAAAAAATGTGAGAGAATAGGACAATTAGTTACCAATAATTAGCTGCCAATGAATACAAACAAATGCACCATATGAATGCTCACCAGGACATAACAGGTGTAAAGAAAAGATAGAGTGAAGCATACCAGCAAAAGCCATTCAATAAGATTGACTGGCTGGATTTTCATGCCAAGAACTAATAGCTCACTTAACAAAGCTCCTAGCAACAAGGCCCCACCCCCATACATATCACTGATCTCTAATGCCAAGTCATTACTTTTATCAGGAATTCTGCCTCAACTTTTTACATGCAATGCCTTCAAAGTATATCATTGACAAACTTCTCATGTACTTTAGTTCAGATAAGAAAATTATGGAATTTCCTGCCTTATTAGAACTGCATTTGCTCTTTAGTCAATTTCATTATTCACCATTTGAGGCAGTGGCTTCTTCAAAATGTACACCTAAAGTACTTAATATTCCCACTGATTGCTTTAAAATTGCAAAATGGTCTAGATATGACTTTGCTCCTCATGATTTGAGATTGCTGTTGTTAAAAGTGCATAGTCCAAGATATTCAATGCATTATTTGAGGTGGACATGAATAGCATTATTACCTATGTCTCACCTCCTATACCACAAAACACTCACCTAAGCTTCTATCAGCCTACAGCAGACTTCTTTTCACCATCCTCTGTTCCATTTATTCAGTTTCGTTTCCCCCCCCCCCCCCCGAATGTAAAACCGATATTATATACCTTTCCAAGAAGCAGTGATTTATTTCCACTCAATCTGATTGAAGACACCATTGGATCTAATAGGTTCTCTAGTGCTGTAACCTTACATCGTAATTTTGGAACATTGCATCTGAATGCATCCTGTAAACAAATGACATCCTTAAGAATGTTCAGCAAGCACAACTCTATTGATGCTCACCTAAAAATTGTAGCTGATGTTGTCCCAACTGGTTCAACTTGACCTGCAGCATAGTGAAGGTTTTTTGATTGATGTGAAAGGACTCAATGCCATTGCATTGTCATGTACCAAACTTTTGAGTCTCAACATAGCCACTGATGATAGTTTCTTTTCAGTAAATGCTGAAAGACTGTGGCAAGAGATTGGTAAAATGAGTAATCTGAAATGTCTGAAGATACCATGCTCTTTTAAACCTCATGAATCCGATCCAGTTGCCTTTCCAACATTGGAGGCCATATCTCTCCTACACCTACCAATGCCATCCTTGACCTATTTCTGATTCGAATCAATTCCTTCTATTTCTGGTCTTACCAGCATTTTGTATTGCTACTCTAATTTGACACGTCTTATTATTTCCAAGAACTCAGGAAATAAACTCACACTTTCTCTAGACAAAAGCAGCTGCAGAAATCTAGAGAAAATGTATCTTGACTGTGATGATTTCATATTTTCCATAAATTGGCGAATATAATGTCAAAATGTGAACATATGAAGGTGCTGGCCTTAAAAATTTCCTTTATCACTACAACTGGTATCACGACCATGTTCGACTTTCACATCACTTCTGGTCTTCATTGTTCAAACGATATTACATACAGCATTCGATCTGAAGGGAGTGCAAAAGCATTTTAATGGTGTTTAAGTGAGAAGTCAAAATCACAAGGGAGGATGACCGAAGTGCAGATAATTAGCAAAAGTAACATTGCCTTGATGCATAAAATTCAACATCATCTGCACTTTGATCTGTGATTACTTTTACTCACTTAAGTTTAGAGAAATAACATATTATTATCATTCATTTATAGCTAACAGAAAGATTATTGATTATATTTACCCACTTGTTTTATGGAAAATCATATTATTGTTCAATTATCTTTATCAAAAGGAGGAAAGGTATATTTTTTAAATGCCATTTATGAACAACTATTTTAAATAACCTTTGATATCTAATTAAGTAAGCAATGGTATACCATTTCAGTCCACAAGTCAGATTATACTTTATTAAATAATATTTATTTAGTAATCTTTGCAGTACATTTGGAATACACTATGTAACACTAAATTCATAATTCTTGGTGCTTGTCATTGTAGTTTTTTCTGGAGGACTTGACAAGTTCTGTGTCTAAATGTTACATTTTCATTCATCTTATTATTCTTATGAAACTTCCTCCAATGAGTGCTAAGGTTCCTGGTTCAACCCTTGGCCATGGTCATGTTTTTTTCCTTCTTTCTTTAAAATAAAAAAAAAAAATTTACAGAAGATTAAGTTATCACATTAACTCATAAATGAGAAGTTTTTTGGTTGGAAATTTCCAATATTGTTTGTAAAGAGAATCATCCAACTTTAATCTTCAAATGGGGGATGTAGCCACAAAACATTTCTTCCTTCTCCCTCCCTCTCTGTTAAAGGTATGAATGCATTTTTACCTTCAAACTTTGAGTAGTTCAAGGAGTCCAAATGTTACTTTCTCGGTTAATCTTGTAGTTCTTATAAAACTTCCTCTGACCACCAGTGCTAAGATTCTTGGTTCAATTTATGGTGATGGTTATGGTTGAGTTGTTTTTATTCCTTCCATTTTTACCCTTTATTAAGCCATTATAAAGTTAAAATGTATAATCATAAGTGAGCAGGGTATTGGCTGGAAATTTCCAGTCTTGTTAATATTTAATATTATGCTTTGTCTATTGTATATATTAGCATGCATTTGCGGCTTTCAGCCACAATTGTGAGTTACGCCCACCATTAGTGTGCTGTGGTCACAAAATTGTCTTAAGAAAAAATGTCTAATGAGAGGACATGATTTTCTGGAATATATACCTTTCAGGATGACATGTATTATGATAGCAAATATCTTGAGGGAGGTCATGCTTTGTTATAGGAAATGTCTTATGGGAGGTCATGTGTTGGTGTAGTGAATGTTTTCAGGTTGGCATATCTTACAATATGTTTTGTTTCACTGAAAAAATAAGTCTTATTGGAGGTCATATTTTACTTGAGGGTATGTAGTATAGGAGGGCATGTTTTGCAGTTGGAAATGTCTTAATGGGGTACATGTTTTGCAAGAGGGCATATCTTACAGGATGAAATACCGTACAGGGGGACACCTCATGAGGGCAGGCTTAACTGGACTTTAGTTCCTATAGGAAGACATGTATTACATGATGGCATGTCTTACAGGTGGAGTTGTCTTACATGAGTATATGTAATATGAGTGGTTATGTATTGTTCAAACACTTGAAGTAAAGTAGGATATGTTTTACTGGAAAGCATGTCCAACAAGAAGACAGATTTTATAGGATGACATGATATGCAGGTGGGCAGGTATTCCTGGAAGACATTGTGTTAGTCGTGTCTTTAATGAGAATATGTAGTGGGTGGGGATGTCTTGCAGGTCTGCAAGACGGCTGTTTGCTGCCTCCGTTAGGCAGTGTGCACTGCAGTCCACTTTTCTTTAGCCATGCCTTCCTTGGGTTATACAGCAGTAGCTCTCTCCATCATTTCATCCTAGAACTCCTCCATTACTAACTGGTCACCTCCATCATTCTCATGTTGTCCCACTCTTACCAGCTTTGACACATCATATCTTCCTTCCTATTCCCGGATGCCTTTCTCCTATAGCCACACCCAGCCATCCTAATCCTTGCACATGCAAACTGATGGTCAGTATTTCTCTCAGCCCTTTCTTTGACAGTTACATCTAAGCATATCTTCCTGCCCTTCTGGCATCTTAACACATAGTCTATGCAGCTCCATTGCTTTGACTTTGGATGTTGCCAATTCCGCTGATAGATAGCCTTTTTCCTGAACCCTGTGTTAGACACTGTTACCTGATTTACTGTGATGGATAGCAACTCGTTTCCAGCATCATTGGTGACTCCATACCCATGTGGTCTTCTCACTGCAGCCCACTGATCTCCCATGTGTTGCCTGGACCAAACATAAGCATTCCAGTCACCAAGTACAACATACTTCTCTCCTGATGGTATACTTGCAAGCATATGGTCAAGTTCATGAAAAGGCATCCTTCGTTTCACTCCTATCAGCTCTTGTTGGAACATCGAGACACCACGTGCAATGTACCTCCAGAACTTACCCCCATTTGTAGACATGATGAAACTACCATTGAGCTTATGCCTTCCACTGCTTCTCAGCTCTTATTCATGCATCTATAGATGGGCCAGACAGCACAATTGCTACCTCTTCCTCTATCTGTACACCATCACCTAATGCACATATATCTCTCTCGGATGACAAAACTATACCCTCACCCATCATATATACCTAATACCCAAACCACTTTGTCCATCTGTATCCACTATTGAATACATATTCCATGTGCCCACTCTCCATGTTAATGTTCTCTCTTTCTCACTCTATATGCAAGATGACATCTACCCTGTGAGGATTGCAATTTCTTAGAAGGGGAACAGGCTTGGCACGTATCGAGTGATGTCATCATTTGACGCCCTTTTCTTAAAACAAAGAATCGTAGTATGCTAGCTTTGTTGATTTCAGTCAGCAAATCACAATCAATTGTGAAATGTTGCCTAGGGTCAACATGAGGAACCCCCAAAAACTTATATAGCATTTAGAAACACTGACCCCACACACACGTATGTATGAATGCACACACATGTATGTGTGCACACACGTATGTGCACGCACACTCATACCCACAAACACACACCCACACTAATATAGAAACACAGAGACAGATGCACATGTGCATGTGCACACACACACACACATATACTTCCAAAATAGCACTTCCTCTACAGAATAGCATTCCAGGGACAGACACCATACACACACAGAATGACTGACACCATGCACTCACTTTCACAATAGCACTCTACTTACAGAATAGCAATCCAGGGACAGATACCACACACACACACATAGAAGGACAGCATCAAACCCACACACCTGCAGAATAGTACTCCAACTACAGAATAGCACTGCAGGGGCACACCACACACACACACACACAGACACATGCAAAGACACAGAAGAACACTCCTGAGACACACACCCTAGGCCTTTTGCAATTATGCTAGCATAATTGGTAACTCTTGAGCATAATTGGTAACTCAGGGACATATTACTGGTATCTCAGGAGTATAATTGGTAGCTGGGAGTAGAGAAAAAATGGAATACACCTGTACTGTATCACTTTCAAAAGCATGGATAATTAGTGTTTTTTGGAGTATGAAGTCAAGATTAGCTTGGAAGACAAAAACTGGATTGTCTCCGCCAACATAGTCAAGCACCAAATGGTGATCTAGGTGGGAAATACTCTGGCATGCTCATGATTGCTTTAGGGTTTGTGTCTTTTAATACAAGAGACACAGCTACAAATGAAACTGGCTGTTACTGCAGATGTTGGTGATGTTTTTTTTTTTGTTTTTTTTTTTGTTAAGGCAGCATACAACCTTGAAGGAGATGGCATCTTAGCATTATCAACATTGGAACATGTCCTTTCTTGGCTCTTTCTCAACTACAGTGCATTATCCCAATACTGCTGCAATTTGCACAAAACTGTTTGGTAATCAAAGGCTTTATCAGCACTGTATAGCTATACTTTATCATGTGCAAAACCAGCATATGATTACTTTTGGTTAAAGTTTTACACTGATTTCAAATTTCCCTTGAATGCATTTAAAGAAGCTCAATTATATTTGATCCTGCCAGGGTGTGTGAACTTAACCTACCATTATTTATATTGAAGATTTAAAAGTCTTCCCTTTTTCAATCTGTCAATACTGGATAATTTATAGGCTGAGCTACTAATGTATTTATCCAAAACTGAGTGCATGTCTACGTAGGTTTGAAATTACAGTGGCGGTAAAAACATAAGGATTGATTATCAAGGTTGTCTAGCACTGGCAACAAGTGATTTTTGAATAGCCTTCATCAGATGCAGCTGAAAGATACCCAACAATTTTTTTAAGGAAATACAAAGCTGTACTTTGGATCATTACTGTCGTAGTGTGTACCAAATTGTACACCCCAGCGATTGCTGCCTAAACTAAATCTGTCTGAATCTGTGTCTTATTTCACACTGGTACGCTGCCATCAAGTGGTTTACTGTCCACCACAGATTGAATTTCTATAGTTAGCAAATATTATTCTCAAGTACATACACTCCTGCTACACACCAGCAGTCTAACTCAAAAGAACTCCAAAAAAGTAAAGGTCGTTCAGAACTTGTGGTGGGTGAGCTTAAATGCTGTCACCACCACGGAACACCAACAGAACAATTAATGAATGGGACCACAATAATTCATGCATGTGTAACCAATATGGTTCATATATACATACATAATATTAATGCTCAATCCTTCTTTAATGTTACTTGGGTTCAGCCTTGGTACAAAAGTCACCCTGTGACATCTCTCCATTCTTATCAGAAGGTGAGACATCTGGTCTTTCTTCTGCACTACCCCAGGACTGTCGAGAGAGTCCATCTGCATTCTGATGCCAAATCCCTGGTCTGTGTTCCACATTGAAGGGATAGGGTTGGAGAGCAAGAGACCATCTAGTTAGTTGTCCATTCTCATCCTTCATCTTGTCAAGATATAGTAGGCTCTGGTGATCTGTGACCACAGTAAATGTTGCTCCACTCAGGTACACCCTGAAGTGTCTGACTGCTTCCACTACTTTCAAGCACTCCAGATCTGTAATGGTATATCAAGTCTCTGTTGCCTTCAGTCGCCTGGAAAAGTAGGCTATTGGCTGGTCAATGTTCTTTTCTGTTTGTTGACTGAGGACGGCCCCAATGCCAACTCCTGATACATCTGTATGCAACATGAATGGTGTGCTTGGGTCTGGGCTCACTAACCCTGGATCTGACATCAGAGCATACTTAAGCTATTCAAAAGCTTGAAGTCATTCTTGTGTCTATTTGATCCGATCTGGAGCAACCTTCCAGGTAGCATCATTCAGTGGTATTCCGTAGCTGGGGACAAATCTTCTGTAATAGTTGGTTAATCCAAGAAATGCTTTCATATCTCTTTTTCAAGGGGAGAGGAGAGTTGGCTACCACCTTGACTTTAGCTTCTAATGGTCGGATTTGGCCTTCCCCAACTACATGGCCTAAGAAACAGCAGCTGTTCCCTGTAAGGAAACATCTTCCTGGTTTGAGTGTCAAGCCTCTTTCTTGTAATCTTTGTAACACAGTCCTCAAGTGTTGTATGTGATCCTCGAATGTCTCACTGAAGATAATGAGATCATTGATGTACACTGCTGCATACTCTGTCAAGTCAGCTACAATAGCATTCATGAGCCTTTGAAATACTGAGGATGCATTCTTGAGCCCTAAATGGCATGCAAAGATACTCCCACTTGCCCCGACTAGTAATGAATGCTGTCTTGGCCACTGAGTCAGCATATACTGGTACTTGGTGATGACCCTTTAGAAGATCTAATGTTGAAATGTACCTGGCCTTTCTTAAACAGTCAAGAAGTTCTTCTATTAGGGCAAAAGAAAGGGATCAGAAATTGTAATTCTATTGAGGTTGCTATAGTCGTCACAAAGTCCCTTGGTGCCATCATGTTTAGCAACCAATAGGGCCAGAGATGACCAGGGGCTTCTTGAAGGTCTCACAATTCCAAGCTCTAAAAGTTCTTTCAAAGCGTCATCCATGGCCTTGGACTTGACTGCATCCAGCTTGTATGGAAGTTGACTAATTGGGTAGGACGAATCCCATTTCAATTTGTATCACTGCCTCTGCAGTCAATCCTGGTTTTACATGCATAAGGTCTTGAAATTTATCCAACACTTCCTTTAACTCTTTTTTTCCTTGTTCCACAAGCCTGCCACTGATCCCTAGCTGGTCTTCCTTCCTTCCTTGGTGCGAATTCTAGGTCTGGTTCTGTGCTAACCATCATACGTTTTGCAATAAGGGAGACGAATTCTCTCAAAAGATTGATGTGTATTTTAACTCTTCTCCTTGGGTGATCAGGCATGTTGAGTTTATATGTAGTCACATTACATTTCTCTAGGACACTGTAAGGACCCTGCCATTCATTTTCCATCTTGGATGACAACAAAGGTGTTCTCACCAGTACAAATTCACCGGGTCAGAAGCTTCTGACCTTGGCTTTCTTGTCGAAGTGAATCTTGTGCTTGTCCTTGCTGCTTATCTCATTTTCTTCAGCCAGCTCCTTCATTTGACTCAGGCAGTCTTGAATTGATGTCATGTACTCCACAATGCTTGTCGGAGCTGCCTGGTCACTGGTCCATTTCTGCCTCAACATCTGGAGCGGCCCATGCATCTGTCTTCCATAGAGGAGTTCTGATGGGATGAATCCTTTAGTTGCACTTGGAGATCTCCTCAGTTCTCATAGCAGGAATGGCAGGGCTAAGTCCCACTGGCCATGCCATAGTTTGGATGTTTTTCTGATCATAGATTTGATGATCCCATTATATCTCTCCACCAATCCATCAGTAGCTGATTGATAGGGAGTTGTGGTGATACTGGAAACACCAAGGAGCTTATAGAGCTCCTTGAGTAGTCTGCTCACAAAATTTGGTCTGCAGTCTGTCAGGATTTGGTTGGGTATACCAACTCTAGTGTATAGCAGTAAGAGCTGATCTGCCACTGTCTCACTGTCAGTGAATCTAAGAGGAATAGCTTCAGGCCATCTGGTAGCATAATCAATTATGACAAGGATGAATTGATTTCCAACTGCTGTGGTGGGTAGAGGTCCCACATTTCCATCCCAATCCATTGAAATGGTGTATGAATCACTAAAAGTGGTCTGAGTGGTGCCGAAGAAGGAGATTATTTGTCAGCTAGTTGGCAGTCCAGACATGCCTTGCATAGTTGCTTGACTTCTTTGAAAAGGCCGGGCCAGCAGAACTCATCTTGTACCCTCTGTAGAGTTCTCTCTCTTCCAAGGTGGCCTGGCCTGTGTGCCAGTGAAAGGACCAATGACCAGTATGGGACAGGTACACAGAGCTGCCACATCTTCTCATTCAGCCGGTCCTCTGTCCTCTTGTATAAAAGTCGATTTTTAAAGGTGAATCGGTTATCTCCTGCTTTTGCCTTCTCTCTCCAACTTTAAGAGAATCATCTACCTGTTGCTCATGCTGGAGTTCTTTAGCAGAAACATCCAGATGATGTCCAGGTCTGCTGGAAACATAGTCAGCTCTTGCCTTTTGCCAACTTGCTCTGCTGTCTGATGTCTGATCACTACCATTTTCTCTTAACCTTAACATTTTGGTTTGTGGTGGGGGTGCTGCAGTAATGAATGTCAATTCCTAATCCTTTTGGGGTGTTATGTTTTCCATCTCTGATCCATCAACTGTCGACTGTGCCTGCATTAAGAACTTGTCTGAGTCATCCGAAGACTCTATCGCATCACTGGAGCTGTTATGCTCATCTGGTAAGGCATACTTCACCTGACCTTCCCTGTCAAATGGGCATTCATCATCATTGTTCACATCACTTTCCTCAGACTCTGTAGGCTCCTGGCTCTCTGGCTCATGGAAATCGGTTGATAGCTGTTGCAGTTGCTTGATCTTGCTGCTCCTGGTGCTCACCGTCCCTATGAGGTCATCATAGAGTAGACATTTGAGTATCTCCCAGAGCTCCGGGACATCTCTTTTTAGGAAAGCATCATGGCTCAACCCATTATCCATTAATACCTCAAGATCGTGCTCAGCACCATCTACTTGTATCTTGGTCTTCGCTATTGAGAGAAACTGCTTGTCTCCACTGAATCCTCAAGCTAGCTTCCTCCTTCCAGTGTAGGAGCTGGGGCTGATTAAATTTCTGCTCACCACAGTCTGTGTAGCACCTGTATCTTAAAGGATACTGTTACATTTCGGTCTTCCCACTGTTCCACACACTGTAGAATTCTTGTAAACTCAGGATTCAACCAGATCTAGTTCTTCTTGCTGAGTGAAAGCTTTCACCCAGTTCACTTCTGCTTTGGTCTTTAACCCTGTCAGCTTGGCATGACATCAGCTGCGAAGTGGCCATAGGCATTACACTGAAAACACTTAGGTCTCCCTTTCTCGTCAAATTTGGGATTCTGTCTCCACTCACTGCCTCGCTCTTCTTTGTCAGATCCCGATCTTCTCGAGTGGCTGTCCTTGGGAGCTTTGCTGGATTGGTCTCTATACTGTCACACCACACCTCTGTCCCTTCGATCAACTTTTGGGTTGGAAGGTCTTTACCTACCATCCTATTCGTTGGCTTGTTTCAACCCATCCTTCCAGGATGACTTGCCCCCTGTTCTGTCTGGATCTGAAAGAGAATCATAATTCTACCCTCTAACTGCCATAAAGTTGTTAGCTAACTCTGCTGCCTCTTTAGCTGTTCTTGGGTTCCGGTTTTGAATGAAAGTAGCCAACTGCTTCAGCATTGTCTTCACTGTGGTGTCCATGGCCAACAAGTCAGCTGCCTGGTCCACATTGTAACATTCTGCTGGCCACTTCTTCGATAAGTTCTTTCCTTTGCTGGTCATTATCACCCAGGTTTCTCCAGACTTCCTCCTGAGGTTGTGTAACTTCAGGCTGCATTTAGCAAAGGTCACTCGGCAATGCTGGAAGAGAGCTTTCTTCACCTCATTATACTCAATTCTTGCATCTTCATCCAGGTTAACATATACCCTAGATGCTTCTGGATCAAGGAGATGGTCTAAAAATCTGAGCCAGCTTATCTTCTGTACAGAACAAGTAGTCAAGTGTGTCTCAAAAGATATAAGTATGTCTCAACATCTTCTTGGGGCTCTAGACATCTGAAACGCTCAACCTTCCCACTCCCACATTCCATACTTAAGTGAATAATATAGCTAGACTCATCCATCCTTCTACTTGGAATTATATTGGTCCTCTCAATCAAATCTTCCAGTCTTCTTTCCCTAGCTTCTCCTCTACAATGTTCCTCATCTCTCTCTTCTTGGTAAATCCTATCTTCATATTCTCTTTTCTGCTGTTCAAGTTGGGCTTCTCTGTTCATTCTATGCTGTTCATGCCTATCCATCAACTCAAATAATTCATTGATATCCATTGTGACTGGCTGTCCTGCTGGCTGACTGGGTTCTGAATCATGGAGGGTTCCCTCATCTGACCCTAGCTCTGGATGCCTTCTGGGATTCTTTTCACTGGCCATTTTAACCAATAGTAAATTACTGCTCTGCCGATTTAATACTGTTGCTGCAATTATTAGATTCCTCAACACAGCCTATCTGCAAGTTATTTTCTAATTATTCAGTTCAACTTTGGACTGGGACTGAAGCAGCTGCTCTGCTTTTCAAACCTGGACTGAAAGCTGAAGTAGCTGTTCTGCTTTTGGAATCTGCTAATATTTAAAACAAATTATTTTTATTTATATGCTTACTGTAATTGAACATGGCTCAATCTATGACCTGTAGTGGCTCTTGCAATGGCCTGGGTTAGAATTAACTCTCTGTTCCTGATAATCCCACATCTACCACCAATTATTGTGGTGTGTACCAAACTGTACACCCCAGCAATTGCCGCTTAAACCAAATCTGTCTTAATCTGTGTCTTATTTAACACTGGTACGCTGCCACCAAGTGGTTTACTGTCCACCACAGATTGACTTTCTATAGTTAGCAAATATTATTCTCAAGTACATACACTCTTGCTACACACCAGCAGTCTAACTCAAAAGAATTCTAAAAAGGTAAAGGTCATTCAGAACTTGTGATGGTTGAACTTAAATGCTGTCACCACCACAGAACACCAACAGTACAATTAATGAATGGGACCACAATAATTCATGCATGTGTAGTGTAACAAATATGGTTCATATATACATACATAATGTTTATGCTCAATCCTTCTTTAATGTTACTTGGGTTCAGCCTTGGTACAGAAGTCACTCTGTGACAATTACTGATTACTGATTATTTATGGAATTTTTTTATATATTTTTTGGGTTGGCACTTAATGAACTTGCCTTTGGTTTGAAATAAATATTTTTTGTGCCTTATAAAGTCTAAAACTTACGTATAAGAAAACTTACTTAAATTTAAAACATATTTGGTACCTTTAGCAGCATAATTGATATCTTTTAGAAGCATAATTGATCAAAAATACAGCATAAAAGGATAATATAATTGCTCCAAAAATAAACATAATTGAGAAAGGCCTAGACATCACACACACACACACACACACACACACACACACACACACACACACACACACACACACACACACACACACACACACACACACACACACACACACACACACACACACACACACACACACACACACACACACACACACACACACCTACAGAATAGCACTCAGGGACAGATTACATACACACAGAGGGACGGACACAACACACACACACACTGAGGGATGGACAACACACACACTAAGGGAAGGACACCACACACACACAGAAGTATAGACACCACACACGCTCACACACACACACACATTTTCAGAATAGCACTCCACCTACACAATAGCACTCCAGGGATAGACTGTGTGCATGCACACAAATACTAACACACAGGTATGCACATACGAATTTAATTTTCATTTCATTTTATGAGTTTTATAAATTGATTCAAGTGAGAAGTGAGCATATATTTGTGAGGTACTATTCCTTCTCATTGGTTTATCTGTGAGAAAACTGAACAGATTTGAGGAAGATTTGTCAGAACAGTCAGTAGAACATAAAGTTTGCCAGCCCCTAGGCTGGGGATCCCACCATTAGTATTACTTGCCAGCGGAGTGGCTTTTCCACATTAACTTTATGCTGGACTTCAATTTGATTATTGACTTTGGGAGTACTTGTGCTCAATTGTATGCTGTCACTCATGATCCATTCTCTTGGTCTTGCTTGACATGGAAGAGCACCCAGAAGTCAAATAATATGGCGAATGTTATTCAGTACATAAGTTTACACACACACGATTTGGAATACATATCACTTACCTATAATGCCATGCCACTACTTTTATTAAGAATTTTGACTCGAGTTTTTGCTTATAAATGCCTTCAAAGTATACATTGACTGACTTCACATGTACTTTAGTTTAGATAAGAAAATTATTGGAACTCCCTGCCTTATTGTAACTGCATTTATTCTCCATTGAATTTCATTGTTTAGCATTTGAAGTGTAAACTGAAAGTTCTTAGTATTCCCACTGATGGCTCTCTATTTGAGTATGGGCTATATGGCTTTGCTCCTCCAGATTTGACACTTTGCATTTTGATGCATCCTGTAAACTAATAACATTCTTGAGAATGTTTGGCAAATACCAGTGCACTGATGCTTGCCTGGAAATTGTAGATACACATTGGCCCAACTTGATTCTACTTGACCTGCAGCATAGTGAAAGGGTTTTTGATTGATTTGAATGGACTCAATGCCATTGCATCGTCATGTACCAAACTTTCGAGTCTCAACATAGCAACTAATGATAGTTTCCACTCAGTAAATACTGAAAGACTGTGGCAAGTGATTGGTAAAATGAGTATTCTGAAATCTCTGAAGATACCATGCTCTTTCATCCCTTGTGAATCAGATCACATTGCTTTTCCAACATTGGAGGCCATATTTATCTTGTACAAATGAAGTCCTCAAATGAGAAGTTCAACCAGTTTCACTGACAAACACTTCAACATTCTCACTGCAATGCCATCCTTGACCTATTTCCAATTTGAATCTATTCTTTCTATAACTGTATTTTCTAGTCTTACCAGCATTTTGCATTCCTACTCTAATTTGACATGTCTTTTTATTACCAAATACCCAGGAAATAAACTCACACTTCCTGTAGATGTCAGCTGCTACAGATATGTAGATGAAATGTATCTTGACGGCAATGATTTCATATTTTCTGATGAATTGTACAGCACAATGTCAAAATGTGAACATATGAAGAATCTGGCTTTGAAGATTTCCTCTATCACTGCAACTGGTACCAAAACCATGTTTGACTCTTTGACATCACTTCTGGTCTTCCTTGTTAAACATCTCATACAGCATTTCAATGTAAAAGACTTCAAATGCATTTTCATGGTGTTTGAGTGAGAAATAAAAATCACAAGGGAGGACTACTGATGTGCAGATAACAAGCACAGATGGCATGCCTTTAATGCACAGGGTCCAACTTCATCTACACTTTTGATTTGTGATTATGTTTACCCATTTATTTTCATCAAAAATCCTACTATAATCATTAATTTATTGTTAACAGAAGGATTATTGATTGTATCTACCCACTTATTTCATAGAAAATCATATTCATATTCAACTATCATTGTCAAAAAGATGAATTTAAAAAAGTATATTGTTTTTTAAATCTTTGATTTCCTTTAAAAATGATAATCAAATCTGGATTGTACTTATTCAGGCCACTGGTTAGATAATGCTTTAAATATAATATTAATTTATGAATTTATGTAGTATAGATAATCTAGAATATACAAAATATTGAATAAGCAAATACTTGGTGTTTAATTTTGTGACCTGCTTTAGTAAGGGATCATTTAACTTGTAACCTTAAGTGATAAATAATACTTATTTATCCATTCCCCCTGTTACAGGTTTATTCAATATCACATTTTGTCTATCGTATTTTCTCTCTGGAGATATGTTCGAATGAAACTATTGTAAAGATGAAGTTAGGATCATCATGGAAGTTCTATATACATACATTTCATTATATGGTAATTTGAACCTGACCACTTTCCACCTACATGCAGTTGGAGTAGCCACAAAGGTTTTGATTGAATTATAGAAAAGATTTATATAGCCTATGAATGATCTTGATATCAAAAGGAAATCAATGGTTAAATAGAATCATGAAATATTTCCAACAATATAGGAACACTCCTCCCCTTATAAGGGTCACACCCCAATTTAACTTTGCCAGTGCACCACATCTGTAGCACTTACTCTTCAATTTCACACCATTCTTTTATATATGCAGATTTCTAGCCTGTGGTCCATTCTCTCATTTATATACAATTACTTAATTAAAGTATAAACAAAAGTAATTATATTTTAGAGTGGTGCAGTTACCCTACAAACCACACTATGTAAAAAAAATAATAATCAGTCACTCAATGATATTGTGTCCTGTTATGTAGCCAATTGCCCCAGTTAAAAAATTTGACCTTTAAGTGGGTGGGACAGACAGATTTCTTGAAAGGTGAAAGTTTTCAATTAGTCAACTCTATATATAGTCCAGACAGTTCATTGTAGGAGTTGACAATCAAAGAACTTCAACCTTCACTGTCTGTGCACAAAAAGGATACCTGGTATAATAAAACTAGAGCACCAAATTGTGAGCTGGAGAAGCAGATAATCACAGCTAAAGTACTAGATTTTGGGACAGAAAGTGTCCCAGACAAGATAGTTACAAATTTATTATACTTTTACTTATTATTTTTTCTTTTTTTATTAACCACATAGGTATTATTCTTTCACTATTCAAATGAGGTGTAATTATTCTTCTTACTCACATATGAAAATACTCCCTTGAACTTATGAAACTGCCTCTATAGCTTAGGATGTGCCCAGCAGCTACTAAAATTAGCTGTTAAATTATCCAAACAGGATTTACAATTTTTTAATTATATATATTTTTTTTTCATAAATGGCATAATGTAATAGTGATGCATTAATATTTTTGAACATTAAATAACATATTTATTATTATTGATGTTATGGTTAACTAGGATTTCTCAATATTCTGTTTTGCCTTGCTGCTGGCCCATTGTTTCATCATATTTCTCTTCTCTATTTTTTGAAAATCTACTACCTATTATTTCAAAATGATGCTAGCATAACCTATCAAGGCGTAAATTTAAAGCAGGTAAAGTCAATGATAGCCAAAAAATATATTCAAGAATGTACATAGTAACAACCCATGATCATATATGTGATGTTTGTGATTTTGAGTACAAACACAGTAAAGTCACAGAAAAAGGTAACAAAATTGTATAATTGTGAGCAAAAATACCATTGATTTATCAGTCATATATAACATTTATACACCAAAACAATGCTACCAAAGTATTCCTGTAGCATCTGTGGAAATCCCCATTCACAGATAGACAGATTCACTGTCTTTACACTTAAAAAAGACACATGATGCAGAGAGCAACATTAAAATGCAAGCAAGTCAGTTCTTCCACCCATTCAAGTGTAACTTGCCTCCATTCCATACCATGACACTCCTGCTAGGTTATTGTCAGTCAGTACATGATCATTCACTGAGTAATAATAACAAGAGTAAGGTGAATAATACTTTATCAGCTTAAGTTAACAACATCATTGAGTTCACTATGACGGGATCACTATGATGGATTCTCTATGCTGAAATATTAGTTATCCAGTGCATTACAAATATTAATAAAGGTTTTCCACTAAGCAAGCAATTTTCATTTTAAAAAAAATAATCTGCTCAAGATGATTGACCTGACAATAGGTTTCTTTGTACCCACAATTCTGGGAGGAGTTCAATGACATATGCACACATACCAGCAAAGTTAGCCAAATAATGTTAGGAATGGTCCCAATTACCAATTTACCTATTATACAAGAGTTTTTGCATACAATTATAGGTACAAAAAATCTCAAATCAAATTCATTTCAAGAATCTCGGCATTGAATGATTGTAGGAGTAGACCTTATATCAGTCAAGTGTGATGGTAGCCACACCCACAGGAAGTTTTTTTTCACTAATATGAACCAATGAGGAGGCTGAAATTTGATATGTGGTCTCCATGTTACCACAAGTGTTATTACCCTCTTGCTATGCCAACAGGAAATTTGAGTTGAGTCAATTTAATTGGTCCAAAAAGCATCAACAAACATGAGAGTAAAAGCCAGCATCGTTGTTGCTACAAGCATATCTTGCTTTTAGAGCAATGCAATGGGATGCAATGGGATGCAATGGGTGCACTGGTAAATATAAATAGGAATATCTCTGCATGTATTCGCCATAGACTGCTAAATAGATTTTGATGAAACTTTGCAAGCATGATCCTTGTGTGCCTGACTAGGTTAGGCCATTTCATATTTGTTGCAAGGGAATTTCTAACTGCAAAATTGGGTTGGTAGGTTGTTTGAAAATTTAAACCTTTTAACATGGATTGTACTGCAATTATTGAAACATGAATTCCAATTGGCCATCATATTAAATCAAATAAAGTCTATGATCCTCAATGGGACTGTAATGAGTAAGATTTTTTTTATATACAACTACTGTCCTTTCAAGTGGAGAGAGAGGATGAAACAATGGCATTCAGTGCTATCCAAGTTCAATTATAGGATATTCAAATGGTAACTTTAAATATTTTCATTTAAATAATTTAAGACATGAGTATAAAACTCAGAGATTGGCCATAGGGCAAGAGTAAGCAACCAACCTAAATAATATACAACATGTGAATATATATTAAAAATCATAGGTGCATTGCTTGAGCAGTTCAAGACAATGGAGGGAACAACATGAATAAAAATAAATGATGTTATTCATATGATAAGATATAAATGTATGTGTGTGCATATAATAATTAACGAGTCTGAGTTATTATACATTCCACATGAGAATAGCCTACACTAATTATTATATGTACAAGTTCAAAACAGCTCTATGACTGAACAAGTGCTTGCTACCTATTGCAGCACAGTTTCAGCAGTTCCTAATTTCATCGGTGCAATTTCTAAACCAACAAAAATTATTGCTTCAATTTTTGTCACAAATGATTTGGTGTTTTCACTTTCAATAGTTTTTTCTTTTTTTTTTTTTTCTTTTTTTTGATTCAATGAAGTGGTGTAGCCTAAATAACCAACCAAAAGAAACCCTCCCACAACAACAACCAAAGAAAAATTGAGTGGTACCCTATTTTTTCTAAAACAACAAGACTGGAAATTTTCAACCAAAAACCCACTCACAAATGATTTAATGTTTTAACTTAACCAGGAGGGAAAAAAAGAAAGAAAGGGGAAAAAAAAGGGGGGGGGGGGGGGGGACTCAACTGTGAGCAGGAGTTGAAGAGCAATATTTGGATTTCATGACCTTTTAAAGTTTGTGGGTAAATATCAGCAAACATGGACTAAACATTTAGGCTCTGGTCTCCAAAAAGAATGTCAGTGATTTTATTCCTGGATTGGGCTTTTCCCACTCATGCCTAGTTTCCTCTATCAAGTAACTGATAAAGAAGGCTTATTGGGTCGATCGTGGCCACACCTCTTCCTGGTTCATAAGTATTCGAATATATGGCTATGTGTGTGTATGTATGTGTGTGCATGTGTGTGTGGTGTGCGTGCACGCATGTATGCATGTATGTACGCATGTATGTATGTATGTATGTATGTATGTATGTATGTATGTATGTGTGTGTGTGTGTGTGTGTGTGTGTGTATGTATGTATGTATGTATGTATGTATGTATGTATGTATGTATGTATGTATGTATGTATGTATGTATGTATGTATGTATGTATGTATGTATGTATGTATGTATGTATGTATGTATGTATGTATGTATGTATGTATGCATGTATGTATGTATGTATCTTTCTCTGATGCTCTCCAAGGAGGTACAGTGCCTTCTCAGTAAGCAAAACACCTATCTTCTGTGGCAATTCTTCCTGGCACTTTCTCTTGCTTCCTGTATGTATATTTCAGAGGTGGAGAAATATGTTTTGTAACCCAGGCAAGACTATAAAAAGGGTGTCATAAGTGCATAAGTGGGCAGGCATGTTAATCTTATAATAATAGAGCTAGTGGTGTTTTTATATTTATACATTTATATATATGTGAAGAGGATGTCTTGAAGCAGCCAGACAAGAAGTTGTTTGGTCCAACCCACCAAGCACTTGAAGTAGTGGGAGAATTCAGAGGCAGGTTCTCAGTAGGGGATAATATGTATCGGGGTAACATATATAGAACAATCTTCTGGGGCTCTCTGCAATCACCAACTTACAACGCATACGTCGACTCTGTTCAATTGTTACTTACCAAAATGTTCAACAACAATTCACAAAAGTCTTTAGTGGACTAGGCACATTTGGAGAAAAATATGTCATCTATCTTCATGATGAGGCAACACCACATGCACTCTACATCCCAAGAAATGTACCCACACCCATGAAAGAGAAAGTCAAGAAAGAAATTGATCGTATGGAGTCTATGGGAGTCAACAGCAAGGTTCTTGAGCTAACTCCATGGTGTGCAGGAATGGTGGGGATACCAAAAAAAATCTGGAAATGTAAGGATTTGTTTGAATTTGAAGCCACTGAACAGAAGTGTCTTGATAGAAACTCACCCAATTCCCAAAATATATGACACTCTTGCTCAACTCATAGGAGCAACATGCTTTAGTAAGCTGGATGCTAATCTTGGATTTTAAAAATTCTACTGGCTGAACAGTCTTGTTTGCTAACCACCTTCATTATTGCCTTTGGGAGGTAAAATTTCTACAAATTACACAGAGATTGGACAACCACTACGTGAGCTCATAAGCACCAAAAAAAATTGGATATGGGGATCTGCACAAGAAGAAGCCTTCTTTCAACTAAAGGAGGACTCATCCAACTACAGTACTTACCTTGTACAGCCCAAAATCTAAAACAAAGTTTTCAGCTAATGCATCATCATATGTACTATGTGCAGTCCTTCTACAGGAACTGAGTGGGAACTGGAAACCAGTGGTTTATGCAGCAAGGGCTGCAAGTGAAACTGAAAGATGCTATGCTCAAATTGAAAAGGAATCCTTGTCAGTAACCTGGTCTTGTGAAAAGTTTTCGGATTACATCCTCAGAAATCATTCACCATAGAGACAAATCATAAGTCTTTGGTCCCTCTTCTAAACTCCAAGTGTCTTAATATACTTCCTCCTCAAGTTCTTTGGTTTCAGCTACGAATCAATCGGTTTGACTACATTATTGCCTATGTCCCAGGAAAATTTCTCTATACTGCTGACACTCTTTCCAAAGCACCCATCAATGATAAAGAAAATGAATCGCATCTGCAGAAATTTACCGACATATATATTCAAGAAATAATCATCCCTTCTTAACCTGTCATTTCTGAAAGTCTAGACATTTACAGTCAAGCACAAAAGAAGGACTTAGAATATTCCTCTATCATCAACTATTGCAAAGCAGGATGGCCATCAAATCCAATAGCTGTCCAGCTCAAGCTCAGACCTTTTTGGAAGGCTCAACATTATCTCACAGTCTGTGACGATTTGCTGTTATACAGAAGTAGGATAGTGGTACCACAATTGCTGAGGAAGGAAACAATGGAAACGATTCACAAGTAGTCCCTTTTATTCCTAAAGCAATGGCCAAGCTGAGAGAACTGTGGAGAGAGTTAAGGGTATCATATAGAAGTCAACAGATCCTTTCATGGCTTTGCTGAGTCCAGCTAAACTTTGCACGAGAAGAATAATTTGGTCATCTGTCCCTCACATTAAGAATCTGCTTGCACATACATGGATATACATACCTGAGTTCTCCAAGAAGAATAGTGACTTCAAAGAGAAACAAAAGAGGGACTATGATTACAGACACAGAGTTCATGATTTGCCTGACATTCCTGATGACACGCAAGGTTGGATCCAATCTGAAACTGAGGCTCTTCAAGGAAGAATTAGTACTCATCTAACACACCAAGATCATATGTTGTTAAAACACCAGCTTGAGATTTGCAGAGGAATCATAACCATCTCAGCATTATTCCTTCCTCACATGAAATGGAAAATCATTCGATCAGTCAACCAGGGAAAACAAGTGAATCGACCAGCAATCCAACGACTAGAAGAATCATGACATGGTAACAAACAGGAACAATCATTAATCCTCCTACCAGACTTTAAAGGGGAGATGTGGCTTGATATTATGTATATATACTAAGGACATTGTGGTCAAAGATACTTCCTGTATGATTGATATATTTTGTAGTGGTTGTGATGATTGAGTCAGTCTATTTTGTCAAGTGGTAAATGATTAACTATTTAGCAAATGTTACAGGTTAATTTTGATCTTGGGATGGCCAGAGTCCTTCACCTTGTCAGCATCATACATGCTCAGATATACACCCACAAATGGTGAAAACCACATTGACTTAGGACCAACAATTCACACTCCGGTTATGGCCATTGCCAGGCCCAACATTCCCACAATCAGATGAACTGGTGAGATGGGTGGAACACAGATGCCTTGGCCCAGGGGAATGGAAACATCTGTCCTACTCCTAACACTAGTTGTGAAGTCTGAACCAACCATAGAATTGACTTACCAAAATAGCCCCACTGTCAGTAAATAATGAAGAAAAATGAAGAAGTAAGAAAGGAAGAAAAAGATTGTAGATCTGATAATTAAAAATAAGTGAAAAGCAAATACTAGGGTATGCAACCACAACACCCAAACCAGAGCATATCAAGGCTACACATAAGGCAGAGGCACTCCACCTGCTTCACACCCAAAGAAAGCGAAGTCTGGTAGACTAGTCATCCATAAAAACAAAAGAACACACAGGTCAAAATCCCCACAATGCATCGAGAACCATGGCCAGGGGATGTGATCCCACAATTGGTCTAATAACTCAGACTTAGCTGAGGACACACACACACATCTCATCATACTTTGCAAACACAATAAAGCCACTCACTTTGAGAACATGGCAAAGCCACACACTTTACAAACACAGTCAAAGTGCAGTGCCACCTGCTTCATCCATATAGGAACACAAATTAGAAACAAGCCACCAGTTTGTTGCCCAACACAAGACAAGACATATCAAGATGCAGCCACTACATCCACAATAGCAGCGATACCACACCTAGACTGCACTCCTTACACACACAGCAAACATATTCTACACAACCCTATCATTCCATACCATCCAGTTAAACTTACAATAAATAACATACCAAGAAAAAAACGTTTGCTTCACAACACAAAAGAAATGTGAGCCAATAAGACAATTATCTATCAATGAATAAGAATGAACACATCATGTGAATGCTTATCATAACTTAGCAGGTACAGCACAAATATAGAGAGAAGCATACCAACAAAAGCCACCCAATAGGATTCTCTGGCAGATTTTCATAATACAAACAGGTAGCACATACGATATCCTTCCAAGTGAGACCTTACGATGAGCAGAAACCCCCTGGTCAGACTCACTCCCAATCCAGACTCAGTCCCAATCCAGACTCAGTCCCAATCAAAATATTGCCACAGCAGCGCAGCGCACCAGGTCAGACTTTACCAACCGGGTAAGGTTAAATTAATGGTATTAACCCCACCTAACCCACGTTAAGTGACCAACAATTGGAAGTGTTACAACAATTCGCCAGACCACTACCACATGCCATTACTTTTATCAGGAATTCTGCATCAAATTTTCTCCTGTAAATGCCTTCTAAGTATATCATTGACTAACTTCACCTGTACTTTAGTTCAGATAATGAAACTATTGGAAATTATTGGAAACTATTGGAACTTCCTGCCTTGTCTGAACTGCATTTGCTCTCTAGTCAATTTTATTATTTACCATTTGAAGCAGTGGCTTCTTCACAATGTAAACTCAAAGTACTTAGTATTCCCTCTAGATGCTTTAAAATGGCAGAATGGGCAAGATATGGCTTTGCTCCTCCAAATTTGAGATTGTTGTTGTCAAAAGTGCATAGTCCAAGAGATTTCAATAGAGGATTCGAGGTGGACATGAGTAGCATTGTTGACTATGTTTCACCTTCTCCAATTCCACAAAAGGCTCATCTATGCTTCTTTCAACCTACAGCAGACTTTTTTTACCATCTTCTGTTCCGTTTATTCAGTTTCATTTTAACCCTCCAAACATAAAACCAATATTATATACTTTTCCAAGTGGCAATGATTTATTTCCACTCAATTTTATCCAAGACACCATGGTATCTAACAGATTCTCTAGTGCTGTAACCTTACTTCTCTATCTTGGTATATTGCATTTGAATGCATCTGGAAATCAAATAACATCCTTGAGAATGTTCGGCCATTACAATTGTACTGGTGCTCACCTACAAATTGTAGCTGCATATTGTCCCAACTTGGTTCAACATGACCTGCAGCATAGCAAAGGATTTCTGATTGATTTAGATGGACTCAATGCCATTGCATTGTCATGTACCAAACTTTCATTTATCAACATAGCAACTGATGATATTTTCCACTTAGTAAATGCTGATAGACTGTGGCAAGTGATTGGTAGAATGAGCAATCTGAAATCTCTGATGATACCATCCTCTTTTGTCCCATCTGAATCCGATCATGTTGCCTTTCCAACATTAGAGACCATATCTATTCTATACAAATCGAGTTCTCAAATTAGAACTCCCACCAGTTTCACTGACAAACACTTCAACACTCTCACTTCAATGCCATCTTTAATCTATTTCCATTTTGAATCAATTCCTTCTATAATAGTATTTTCTGGTCTTACCAATATTTTGCATTCCTACTCTAATTTGACTCTTTTTATTACCAAGTACCCAGGAAATAAGCTCACACTTCCTCTAGATGTCAGCTGCTACAGAAATCTAGAGAAAATGTATCTTGACTCAAATGATTTCATATTTTCTGATGAATTGGCCAACACAATGTCAAAATGTGAACATATGAAGGTCCTGGCTTTGAAGATTTCCTCTATCACTGCAACTGGTATCACAACCATGTTTGATTCTTTTACATCACTTCATGTCTTTATTGTTCAAATGATGTCACATACAGCATTTCGATCTGAGAGGAGTGCAAGGGCATTTTCATGGTGTTTGACTGAGAAATCAATATCACAAGGGAGGATGACTGGTGTGCAGATAATAAGCAAAAGTGACAGTGCTTTAATGGACAAAATTCATCTTCATTTATACTTTGATCTGTGATTATGTTAATCCACTTACTTTTATGGAAAAGTACATATTTACTATCATACGTTAATAGCTAACAGAAAGATATCAATTATTTACCCACTTATTTTATGGAAAATAATATTATTGTTCAATTACTGAAATCAAAAATGAGAGGTATACTTTGAATGTTATTTATGAATTGCTATTTGAATCGATTTTTGAAGAATAAATTAAGTAAACTATGATATATCATTGCAGTCCACAAGTTAGACTATACTTTATCAGGTAATATAAATTTAGTAATCTTATGCAGTAATTATGAAATACACTACGTAACATTAAATTTATAATTCCTGGTAATTGATATTGAGGTTTTCACTGGAGAACTTAACAACTTCTCCGGGTTGAATATTACTTTCTCGTTCATTAGTTTATGATATTGTTCTTATGAAATTTCCTTTCAATCAGTGCTAAGATTCCTGACTACTCTTTTTGTCTTTGTTCAGTTGTTTTTTTTTTTATTTAAAAAAAAATAAAGCCATAAATTATATCAAAACATTAACACATAAATGAGTGGGGGTTTGGCTGGAGATTTCCAGTTGTATTAGTAAAGAGAATCATCAAAATTTAATCTTCCTAAAGGAATGTAATCACAAAACATTTTTTCCTCCTCCCTCACTCTTAAATAGTATAAATATATTTTTACACTCAAACTTTGACAAGTTCTAGGAGTCTAAATGTTACTCTCTTGGAAATTCTGTTGTACTTATAACAGTTACTCTTACCAACAGTGCCAAGATCCCTGGTTAAATTCATGGTCATGGTTGAGTTTCTTTTTCCTTTTACTCTTTACTAAATCATTATTAAGTCAGAAGATTAAATCTAAAGTGTGCAAGGTTTTTGCCAGATATTTATCATTTTTGTCATTATTTAATATTATACTTTATCTCTTGTGTATATATGTTGTCAGGAGATATCTCCTATATATATATAAAAGGAGATGTCTGTCTGTCTGTCTGTCTGTCTGTCTGTCTGTCTGTCTGTCTGTCTGTCTGTCTGTCTGTCTGTCTGTCTGTCTGTCTGTCTGTCTGTCTGTCTGTCTGTCTGTCTGTCTGTCTGTCTGTCTGTCTGTCTGTCTGTACCATCATTTTTACCATATCTGTGGGTGGATTACTTTGAAACTTGCCATACCCATAGGTTTCGACCAAACTTAAGACATGGGCTGAAATCCGGAACATGGTTACCATGGTGATGATAAAATCTGAAATGATACTTCGGCCACCCAAACCCTTGGAGTTATAGACCTAAAATATATTTTATGAGAATAAAACTGGATCTGGCAATAACATTGGCCATGTCCCACCAGCCCACAACTTTTTTCTCATAGTGTAGCCTGGCTCGAATGCCAAAAATGGTATTTTGGAAATAACACCTTGACCTATGGAGATAACCCACAAACCCTATGTATTTGAAATTAGTGTCATTTGAGAAATGTTTCGAGTACATGCATATGGCTACACCCATTTCTGTGTTCATGTCAGGCCAAAAACGTTACTTGAGGCCAACAAACCTTTGGAGAGACAATATGGGAGGGGTTAAATCTGGCAACATCTCCTCTAATTAAAACTTGAACCCTAGGAGTTATACCCATGAACCCCTCTAAAATATATTTTAGTTCGTAAATATATATGTTTGAATGTATATATGTGTGTTTAGGCATGACGGCCTAGCCCTTAGATAAAAAATAATCATTTGGCATATGGTCTCCATAATTCAGGTCAGCATTATCAAACACATGTAGCCATATACATGGGTGTGTGGTTTTGTCATAGCCACACCTACAGGAGGTCTTTTTGGCTATTAAAGCTAATCAAAGTACCAACAAGACTGAAATTGGCGTTTGGTTTCTGAGTAACTGGGTAAGCGTTATCAGAAATGTGCATCAATGAAATTTTGCACATATTTTTCAAGTAACCAGGTGAGCATTATTAACCTTATAATGGGAATTGCAATTGTTGTAGATTGTCATAAATACATGCTTGTCCTTCAAAAACATTTTGAAGGACAAAAAGGCAGAACTTTGGTATGTGGTGTCTAAATTACCCTCTGATCAGCATTAACCACATATTTTTGTGTGTGTGGGTGTAATTTCATCTTAGAAACACCAGAAGGGTGTTGTTTTGTTTACCAAAAGGTAATTAAAGGACCAACCAGGCCGAAATTTGAGTGGTGTTTATAATGCTTCATGTTGACATTGACTGGGTTACACAGGGCATATGCTGCTAATAATTTACTAAAACAGTAGCTACTTTTAAAATTTATCTTTTGTAATGCTCATGACTCTGTCATTTTTATAATGAAAAGAAAAAGTATGCCTAATAGCATCTTTTTCTCTTTGATGATCACAGGAAATATTTTCCTTGCAGATGGTGCAGTGAAAACTAGGCGGGGTCTACTATGATCATGAATATGTATGACTGAGGTTGTTGACATACATCGCTTAATTTGGTTTTAAACTGTCTGCACCACTAAATTTCCTAGTGTAAGTTGCACCAGATTCTAATTCCATTCTTTCTCTGGTCCAGCAGCATGTGGATTATCCTTTAGCCCCATGTTTTCCCTCTGATTTTGAAGTATGAGACTGCTGTAATATTTTTATCCAGCTGGATTTATGGATCAAAGATTCTCATTAACAAATATTTGCTTGAGCCATGCAAGCAGGAAAAAATGTGTGGTAAAACTTCTGGTATGTGTGTGAGCATGAGATGGTATCAATATGCATGTGCCACATGCGTGAGATTTGTCATTATTGACTGTGTCTCCCCATCACTATCGTGGGTCAACCCCAACAATAGGTCAAGCTCTGGCCTAGAATTATTCCAAAGGAAAACAATTATGAATATGCTTTCATGCTCACCTTATGATTGCATGTGAAAGTAATGCTATTATGTGCTATGATTATATCCCCAGTTATACCTTTTATTTATATTAGTTGATAAGACTTTATGCAACTCTAATATATTCGACTTCACTGCATGTATATACTTCTAAGTGATGTAATGCATTTAGGCTGGTAGGGTATAAAAACCTATTGAAAGTCACTGGAGGAGAGATTTTGCAATGTTCTTATGAGTTACTATGATTTGAGTTAAACACACACTAAATTTCTTTGGGTTAGCTTAAGGATAACTTGTAACCAGTCAGAACTCAGGTGGCTGCAGGTATTATTCAGTGATATCATAAAAAATCCCAAACACTTGTTGGCAACGGTAGTGCAACAACCAAACCAGCAATTAAACATCAAATGCTCATGATAGGTTATCACTTGTCCGACCTATATTATCTTTATCTCTTATAAAGATAACCAATCATATGTATTTGATTTCTCTACTAACAAATGCAATGACCTTGCTACTGACTGTAAAATCAGAAAAGAAATAAAGGAGTAAGCCAAAAAAGTGAAAGAAGAATCCAGAAGGGTAAAGGGACTGCAGTTATATGTGGAGCACTATAAATACTGGGAGGCAGAGCAACAGAAGTTAACTACAATCTGGAACTATCAAAAAGAGAAAGATAAGTAATCATATGTATCTGACTTCTCTACTCACAAATGCAATGACAAAAACAATGATCTCCCTACTGACTGTAAAACCAGAAAAGAAATAAAGGAAGAAGCGAAAGAAGTGAAAGAAGAATCCAGAAGGTGACAAGGATTGCAATTATATGAGTGCTACAAATACTGGGAGGCAGAGTAACATCAGTGTAACTACCATTTTGAACTATCAAAAAGAGAAGAAAAGAACGAAGCAGCTGTAGTGAAAATGGCCCAAGATAAAGCTCATGTGATGTTGAAAATCCAACGCCGACCAAGTCGAGAGGAAAATGGAACCATCATTCAGGCCCTTCACTAGCTAGGTGATTAGGGAAGGCAGCTTTAACATATCAGGAGATGGGTTTTACAGCTGATTTATTGTATCAAACACTTAGGATGTCACTCTTAAAAAAATTGGGGTACACATTGCATGTGCAGTCCAGGGGACCATCCATCACCATGAAGTCAACTTACTCCAATCTTGAAAGGTATCACTCACCTGGCTCAGCAGATCAATCATAGACAAGGGCATATCATGTAACAACTACATGGACTTTTAACTTGCTATTATTCACCTAAAATGTAACATGGAAGCCTTCTGGGAATACAACATAATTAATGATCACTCCAAGATGAACAGATGTCTGCTAGACCTGAGTTCATTTATCTTTCAGAAGTCCAGAAACCCTTGGGGAAGCCTAAGGAGCAACAACAGCATACCAACAGTTGAGACAGTAAGCACCTAACTAGTGGTAAAGGAGGGGTTAGGCCAGTTTGGCACAGTTTAGGAGGTGAGCAAAGGACAACATAGCCATTGCCCGAGTAGCCTCACCCTCTAGTAAACCCATTATTTGTTATTACTGTGGGAAGCCAAGGTAAACCCGCAGGAACTGCATGGAAGCTAAGGTTATACATGAAAGGATAAATTGAGATTCTGAATCAAAAGAGTTCACTGAGCTTCTAAAGGTTGAAACAATCAATGAGGGGCCTTGTAGAATTCTTATTGACACAGGGACCAGGGACCAGGGACAGACAAAACTAAGATTTAATCCCAGCTGATAGAGTAATCCCAGTACACCAGCAGGAAGGTCCAGGCTAGACTTGCAGACAGGGAGATGTAGCTGTAAAATATGCAGTAGTATACATCCAGGTAGATTGACTGAGTTAGTCCATAGGGATATTGCAGTATCCAAAGAAGGCCCTAAGAAATTGTAAGAAAGAATTACCCTACATTTACAACCTGAATTGCTAGCAGACCCATACTTTCTCAGGATAAACCCTCTGTGTACATCTCGCTATCATTACTGTGGCTCAGAGACAGTACTGGAAGATTGGGAAAGGAAGAATACCAATGCAAAGGCTAGCACTGACACTAGCATTATAAGCAGGCACCATCTCTAGTGAAAAGCCTAGGGTGAAGGAGTCCAAGGACCCCATATCTATTACTTTTCACAACCTTACACCAGACTTAGTAAAGCAACCTTAAGTTGAGGTAAATGGCATGCATGGTAAATGGGTCAAACCCATTACAACTCCACCAAGTGAGAAAAGGGCAGATGCAGAATGGGTTAGCATATCTGCAGCAAGAGGAGTGTACAGGGGAGAGTGAGGTACACAGAGGACTTTCAGAATCAGAAGAGGGATGTGCTATAAAAGATTTAGGGATAGGCTCAATGAGAAACCTTCCTCTTTCCAACCTTGAAATAGGAACAGGACAGGTGCAGGCACTCATAGAACAACAGCTGGCAGATGAATTCTGACTGATTTGTGGAAATATGCTGAGAGGAAGGATGCTGAGTATTTCAGAAAAGATGGTTTTTGGTCCATACTTGTTGGGGTTCTAAGAACTGCTTAATCCCCAGGTATGGTAGGTTGCTGCCACCAGAGTCAATACCCAGCTAACAAGGTTTTTGATTCTTAAATACCAGAGTAATTTAGGTTATAAATTAAGAAGAACTTTATTAGCAATTTAGCAAAAGACTCCCGACAGTGGCCTTTCCAGGGTCTTTTATACCCCTAGCCACACATTAGCATTACATGATACAATCTTACATACATACCTAGAATTTAAACACATTAGCTACCTATAGGGTTCCATAAACTAATATAATACTTAAGACTCAATAACAGCACAATTACAGACACATAACTTGGTCGTTTATCTTGTTCAAATATATGTTTACAATTAACTAATAAATGATCTGGGCTTGGTTTGGCCATGTTGAGGGTTGACCATCGACAATACTAATAAATTAAAGCATTGAAAAGGGATGCCTCAGAGTTGTTGTACCATTACCAGAAAATAGCAAATTCTACCATATTTCACATGGCCATGAATTAGATAATATGCCAATCAATACTGCAGTGCATACCAAGAATACCAGAAGGCGAGCAGCCAAAGGTACCAATGGCTATCACACCACTTATTTCCTTGCCTTATGAGAGATTGGCATGTGATTTGGTAGGACCCCTTCAAAGGATTAAAAGAAGATTTTAAGTATATCCAAACAGTGATGTGCACTGATACCCGAAAGAATAATGGAAATGAGAATTTAACAGCCAATTTTTCTCATTTAGCAAAGTTTGTTTAGCATTACAAGCTGTTATTTAACATAACAAACACATGTCTTATGCATATATATATATATATATATATATATATATATATATATATATATATATATGTTCAGCTACTTTCAAATTTTTAGAGCCATTGGGTGCTCCATCTGAAGTTAAGATGATTTTTTTAAAGGAAGGAATCAATATATAAATAAAATAATTCTTAATGTGTGCATAAAAGTTATTTCATGCATACTAATCAGCAGCTGTATAGGACATTTGTGTTGGAGCAGCTGTATTTAAAAGTTCTAAGAGGAGAAAGGGTTACATGTGTTGTTGCTCTTGGCAAAACTTGTAGGACTAAAGGAATCTATTTTGGGGGGATCAAAAATGATTTTAATGAAATGATTTTTGTTGGGTTAGTGAAATAATTGTTCTAGGTTATCTGGAGTAAGTAGTTGGTTAGGTGTTGGTGTCAAACTCGGAATAGTTATTATCTGAGGATAAATTGTTTTCAGAATGCAAATATAGGAACAAGGGAACAAGGTAATGGAATGGTTGGCTGGGCATACCAAAGGTGAATTATTGGGCATGGAGAAGGGGTCGGGGAGGAGGGTAGATATCAGATTCATTCTCTGGGGAAACAGGGGGCTTGATTACATCAACCTCTTTTCTTTTGGCAACCACTTTCTGGTTGTATCAAGAGTTGGTATCCCTTCCACATAACCACCAACAGATCCTGAGAGTAAAAGGTAGGACATTTGGAGCACCTTGAAATGCTTTCCAATTGATTGATTTATCACAAGTTATTGGAAATAAAACAATTTAAATAAATATTACAACCTTGCAGGTAGAAATTGCAAATTTTCCTCTTGTACAGTGCTCATTAACCTTTTTCAATTCTATTCACCCCAATTAAAGAATCTTGTTCACTCCAAAACATTTTGAACCAACAGGAGATCATTTGAGGAGGGAAAGTGGGTGACCCACAACAACTTTTGGGCTAGTTAGTACTTGTTATTTTATATATTTACACAAAATTTTGATGATTTTCTCAAGCTAACTTAGTCAAACTAATCCAGTGAACAATGGCTTACCTTAGCAGAAGGAAGGGCTGAGGGAAATTCAAAAAACCCTCAAACTTTGATCTCCTGATTAATTTTCTGGAAAATTTCATCTGAAAAATTTGGGAAGACAAATTTGGATAAAGAAAGATCAAAACATTCTGAAAAAATAAGTTGGGCTACCTCTTCCACAGCTAAATGTTTAGCTTAAGCAAAAATTGGTTTAGGATAATAAAATTGGATGAGGATAATAATTATTACAATTAGCCATGGTGGGATCAATAGCAGCAGTCTGGATTTGGTAAATGTGCTTGTTTGAATTGGTAAATTAAAGCTAGAGTAAAAAGGACTTTTTCCTAAACAGTCCTCCTCCCCTCCCACCCCCACCCCCCCCCCTTTGGATTTGCCACTGAATTATATTCCTATAATGTTCTAGCCATTTTATACCATATCTAATATTACATCAAAAAGTCGGTTAAAATAACTTGGGAAAGGTAATTAGGAAGCGGTTTACTGCTACAAGAATTATGAAATTGTTTTGAGCTATTAGCATGGGGAGTGCTGTTGTATTGGTAACTTGCTGTGCATGGAAGTAAATTCTAACAAAAGTACGTAAATAGAATTTTTTTTTTTTTTTAAATAAGAGGCTAAATTTTTATTGCATTATTCTTTGAACCCTAATTATGCTTATTTTTTTGACCTGTAGTTTTCTTATTTTCTAATTTTTATCTACCTACTTCTTCAAACAAAAACAAAAACAAAAAAAAAAAAAAAAAAAAAAAAAAAAAATTCTCTTCATTTTCATTAATTTATTTATTTATTCATTACTGCTACTGACAGTAAACCTGCCTTATGGGCAATTTTTTAAGTGGGCCACTTTCAGTATCAAACATGTTTACTTTGCTTTATCCAGCATGTAGGGATTATTGATATAATGTAATTAATTAAACAAGCATGAAACAATTAATAAACATGCCAAGTTTCAGTGATAGGTTGTGTATATTATCACTATACCACACCCATTGACAAAACTGCACATATGGCCATAAGATCTGAATGAAAATTTTTCACAAGAAAGTGCAGGGAAGTGCCCAAATGTGAAGATGCCTCCGGAATTTGGTATGAGTTGGAGTCTGCACAGACAGACAGACAGACAGACAGACAGACAGACAGACAGACAGACAGACAGACAGACAGACAGACAGACTGATGACCAATCGACCAACCGACCAACCGACCAACCGACCAACCGACCAACCGACCAACCGACCGACCAACCGACCGACCAACCGACTGACCAACCGACTGACCAACCGACTGACCAACCGACCGACCAACCGACCGACCAACCGACCGACCAACCGACCGACCAACCGACCGACCAACCGACCGACCAACCGACTGACCAACCGACTGACCAACCGACCAACCAACCGACAGACAAATTACTAATTATAGTAAGATATTTAATTTTAAGAAGGAAGGGGGGTGGTTGTTCTGCTAAAAGTATATAAATCCTGCAAAATTGGACTGATCATCCGGTTAAATTTTAACCTGATGGTTAAGTCTGACACACTCATAGCACACTTGTATGCAAGAAAGGACAGGACATGGCAGCACAAGACATGCAGGCATGCAACCACATGCTCACTCACTCACTCACCCAACCACCCACCCACTCACTCACTCCACACACACATGCACACCCATCCACCCACCCACTCGCCTACCCTCGCAAACCATTCTCCACTTCAATCTCCCAGGTGGTCAGGTACACCAAGCTTCCTCAAAGCAACCCACAGGGCTGTACATGGCACTGATTCATATGTTTTCTTCAACTCCACAAAAGCCCTGTATTCAATTGCCTTTTCAGTTAGCAGTCTGATATTAAACTGTTTTGACATTCTTCTTTTTAATTACAGTCCAAATATGTACAAAATTGTATACAAAATCTTACAAATGTTTCGGTATAAAGAGCTGGATTGCATGAGATTTATACTCACAACTCTAAATCTTAGCTTTATTCTCATATCATCTTAGTGTAGCATTTGATTTAAATTTTCCTGTTCCTTTTAAAGTCCATGTTGCACTTCAGCTGAATGGGTAAACAAGTACTATTATAATGCTAAAAATATCGTTAAATATATTAATAGTAATCTAATTTAGTTGATTAAATTGTGAAGTGGCACCAATGGTCATGTTGGTGTCACCCTTAAATATGACCATGGAGACAAAGTGATTTTGTATGGACACCCCAGCATATTGTCCTTAGGCTTATGCCAAGCCAAATTCTGAATTAAACAGAATATGTTTATGCAAATTTAATTAATGCTTAAGGTACTATAAATACCAGGGAATGGAGGTGAGGCAAGATCATGGAAAGCATTCCAGATTACTGAAAAAATTTATTTTAGTTTCCTTAGCACACCCTTTACCCTCTTAACCACAACCAACCAGACCCTTTACCCTCTGAGCCACAATCGGCCAGACCCTTTCCCAGCCAACTTCCGGTTTAGAGGGTAAAGGGTCTGGTTGACCTAGCCAGACTAAACAAGGAGCGTTGAAACATTTGGCCGGGGCACCACTGCTTTTTGTGAGCGTTCAGTAAGATTGAAACTTATCGGATTGTAAACCTCAGCTTGAACCTCAGCTTGAAAAAGCTTCTGGGAGACGGAGGACAGTCACAGAACTCAGAACATGTCGGAGGGGGAATTCTCTGAGCAGCAGGTAGAAGGCCGAGTCTACCAGCCCGCTGGTGGGGTTGCCCTCCTGGGATCCAGCTATTTGTGCAACCTGCCTGCCGAGTTGCTTTTCTATATAGCTTCTATGCTGGATCTCAACTCAACCATACACTTGGGGAGTACATGTTCTAGATTTTATGCCATCACTCATGATCCTTTATCATGGTCTTGCTTGACATGGAAGAGCACACAAAAATCAAGTAATATTCAGAACCCAATTAAGTACATAAGGTCATACAAAAAACATTTGAAATGCATATCACTTACCTGTAATGCCATGCCACTACTTTTATCAGGAATTCTGCCTCAAGTTTTGGCTTGTAAATGCCTTCAAAGTATATCACTGACAAACTTCACATGTACTTTCCTTCAGATAAAGAAAATATTGGAACTTCCTACCTTATCGGAACTGCATTTGCTCTGTTATGGTTTTGGAGAAATATTATTTCATATAGCGGCTTCTCCAATGTGTAAACTGAAAGTTCTTAGTATTCCCACTAATAGCTTCAGCTTCTCAGTATGGGCTGAATTTGGCTTCGCTCCTCCAGATTTAAGAGTGTTATTGCCAAAAGTTCATACTCCAAGAGAATTCAACACAGCATCTGATATCTGCATGTATAATATTATCAACTCTGTCTCACCTTCTCTTATTCAACAAAAGGCTCACCTAAGCTTCTATCAACCTACAGCAGACTTTTTTTCACCATCTTCTGTTCCATTTATTCAGTTTTGTTTTATCCCTCCAAACATGAAACCAGTATTATATACTTTTCCAAGTGGCAGTGATTTATATCCACTCGCTCTAACTGAAGAAACCATGGGATCTAACAAGTTTTCTAGTGCTGTAACCTTACATCGCAATCTTGACACACTACATCTCGATGCACCCACTAAACTAATAACATCCTTGAGAATGTTTGGTGAATACCATTATGCTGATGCTTGTCTACAAACTGTAGCTGCATGTTGTCCCAACTTGGTTCAACTTGACCTACAGCATAGTGAAGGGTTTCTGATTGATTTGAATGGACTCAATGCCATTGCATCGTCATGTACCAAACTTTCGAGCCTTAACATAGCCACTAATGATTGTTTCCGCTCAGTAAATGCAGATAGACTGTGGCAAGTGATTGGTAAAATGAGTAATCTGAAATCTCTGAAGATACCATGCTCTTTCATCCCTTGTGAATCAGATCATATTGTCTTTCCAACATTGGAGTCCATATCTATCTCATACAAATCAAGTCCTCAAATGAGAACTTTGACTAGTTTCACTGACAAACATTTCAACATTCTCACTTCAATGCCATCTTTGACCTACTTCCGTTTTGAATCGATTCCTTCCATAACGGTATTTTCTGGTCTTACCAGCATTTTGCATTCCTACTCTAATTTGACACGTCTTTTCATTACCAAGTACCCGGGAAATAAGCTCACGCTTCCTCTAGACATCAGCTGCTACAGAAATCTAGAGAAAATGTATCTCGACTGCAATGATTTCATTTTTTCTGATGAATTGGCCAACACAATGTCAAAATGTGAACATATGAAGGTTCTGGCTATGAAAATTTCCTCTATCACTGCAACTGGTGTCACAACCATGTTTGACTCTTTGACATCACTTCTGATCTTCATCGTTAGAACAACATCTCATACAGCATTTCGATCTAAAAAGACTGCAAAAGCATTTTCACGGTGTTTGAGTGAGAAATCAAAATCACAAGGGAGGACCACTGATGTGCAGATAACAAGCAGAGATGACATGCCTTTGATGCACAGGGTCCAACTTCATCTACACTTTGATCTGTGATTATGTTTACCCACTTGTTTGTTTTTTTTATGGAAAATCATATTATCATTCATTTATTGTTAAAAGGATTATCTTTTATATTTACCTACTTATCTTATGGAAAATCATATTCATATTCAATTATTGTAATCAGACAGATGAGATTTTTTTTAACTATCTGGTTTACCTTTGAAAATAATAATTGAATCTGGATTGTACTCATGCATGCTGTAAGTTAGATGATACTTTACCAAATAGTATTAATTTACTGATTTATGTAGTATAGGTAATCCAGAATACACTAACACAATATGCAAGTACATGTACTTGGTGCTTAATTTTGTGATGTGCTTTGGTAATGGATCATCTAACTTGGATTTTATGTAAGGGTCCGTAACCTGAAGTATTAAATAATACTTAATTGTTTTACCCCTTCCCCCTGTTACAGGTATATTCAGTATCACATTTTGTCTATTGTATTTTCTATCAGAAGATATTTTTGCATGAAACTATTTCAAGGATGAAGTTATGGACCATCATGGAAATTGTTTACATTTCATTATGTGGTAATTTGCACCTGACCACTTCCCACCCAACCACTTCCCACTTGATGCAATTGGAGCTACCACAGACATTTTGATTGAACTGTAGAAATGGTTATATGTAGCTTATGAATAATCATGGTAGAAAAAAAATAATAAACAGTTAAATGGAATCATAAAATATTCCTAACAACATGGGAACTTTCCTACTCCAAGAAGGGTCACTATCCCAATTTAACTTTTCCAATGCACTACATCTGTTGCCTTTGCTCTTTGATTTCACAACCCCCCCCCCCCCCCCCCCCCCTGCATGAAAACTATTTCTATTCTCTTATAAGAAACTAGCAGCATATACCCAGCCAGTATAGGCTAAAATCCAGTAATTGAACATGTCTTGCCAGTAAGAAAGGTGATGGTGGAGAAAATACCATTTTTGGCTTTTTCTCGTTACCATAGTAACCATTTTGCGAATTTTTTAGCCCATGTTTAAGCTGGGTCAAAACTTATCATTATGCCAAGTTTCAGAGAAATTCACCTACTGGTCTGGCCGGAATGATGGCACAGACAGACAGACAGACAGACAGACAGACAGACAGACAGACAGACAGACAGACAGACAGACAGACAGATAGACAAATTCTGTTTTTTCCCAGACATGCCACCTGGCTTAAAACCATCTCAGGGTGGGTCTCCTCCATCCCTAAAAGTTTATTCAAAATCTAACAGAGAGATTTTGAGAAACGGATGAACATAGTTACATAGGTCTTCTAATATATATATATAGACTAGCAGCATATACACAGCATTACCCAGCCAATTTCAACCTGAAATATCATAGAATCCACTCAAATTTCGGCATAGTTGGCCCTTTAATTAGCTTTAGGTAGCCATAACTACTTCCTGTGGGTGTGGCTAATACCAAACCACACATCTCATTTTAGTTAATAATGCTCACCAGGTTACTTGGACTCCATATGCCCAATTTCAGCCTGATTAGTCCATAAATGAGTTTTGGAGGTGTAATGATGTCGTATGGGTGTGGTAATGGCCAAACCACACCCATTGACACACATACATATGATTATTAATGCTCACCCAGTTGCTTGGAAGTCTCATTCCAAACTTCAGCCCGGTTTGCCGTGTGATTAGCTTTTAATAGCCAAAACAACTTACAGTGGGTGTGGCTAAGGGAAAACCACACCCATATCGTGTTAATATTGCTTTCCCTGGTAATTGAGATCACACGCCTAATTTTTTCCTGATTGATTATTGATTCACTTTTTCAGCCATAATATTTTCCTGTGGGTGTGGTTATGAAAAAAAACACACCCATTTCCATGCACACGTGTTTAATAATGCTCACTTAGGATCTTGGAGAGTACATGCCGAATTGTGGCCTTCTTAGTCCCAGTATTTAGCCGTGATGCCTAGACACATATACTCGCAAATCAAATATGTATTCAAGTGTGTTTGTACATCTAACTCTGGTCCAAGCGATATTCAGAATATCTTTCTTTGGCACTTTTTCGCTTTACACACCAATGGAAAGAGGTGTAGCCAGGAGGGATTCCGCCTGTGTCATTCCAAACATCAATAGTGTAGGCATACCATGTATTAAGCCTGTTTGTCCAAGGGTTTGTCTGGTCTAAATAACATTTTTGGCTTTTTTTTTAGCCAGATGTAAAGCAGTAATGGGTGTGGTCTTATACGTGTACTTAAAATATTCCACAGATATATCAATTCTATTTATATATGGGTTCATGGGTCTAACTCCTTATGGTTTTTTAGTTGCTGAAATACCACTTTTGGCATTTTTTACTTTACACAGGGAAAGGAAGAGGTGTGGCCAAGTGGGACCCAGCCCAGGTTAATTCCAGAGTGAAGCACACCAAGTTTTAGACCTGTAGCTCCAAGGGTTTTACTGGCCGAATACCATAATTGGCTATTTTCCTCGTTATCAATTTTAATTCCCCCCTCCCCCACCCCGAAATTTTTGCCCATGTTTTAAGTTGGGTCAAAGTCTATAATCATGCCAAGTTTCATAGAAATTCACGGACAGGCTTGGCCAGAATGATGGTGCAGACAGACAGACAGACAGACAGACAGACAGACAGACAGACAGACAGACAGATAGACAGACAGACAGACAGACAGACAGACAGACAGACAGACAGACAGACATCTCCTTTTATATATATATATCTATATATATATATTAGAAGACCTACCTATGTAACTATGCTCATCCGTTTCTCAAAATCCCTCTGTTAGATTTTGACCAAACTTTTAGGGATGGAGGAGACCCACCCTGAGATGGTTTTAAGCCAGGTAGCATGTCTGGGAAAAAAGCAGAATCTGTCTGTCTGTCTGTCTGTCTGTCTGTCTGTCTGTCTGTCTGTCTGTCTGTCTGTCTGTCTGTCTGTCTGTCTGTCTGTCTGTCTGTCTGTCTGTACCATCATTTCGGCCAAACCAATAGGTGGATTTCTCTGAAACTCGGCATGATGATAGGTTTTGACCCAACTTAAGACATGGGTTATAAATTTCGCAAAATGGTTGCCATGGTAATGAGAAAAAGTAAAAAATGGTATTTTTTCCAGAAAAACCATTGGAGCTAGAGATCTAAAACTTGGTATGAATATACAACTTCACTCTGGGAGTAACATGGGCGGTGTCCCACTTGGCCACACCTCTTCCTTTCTCTGTGTAATGCTATTAATACCAAAAACAGTATTTCAGTAAAAATCACTTGACCCAAGGGAGTTAAACCAATGAACCCATATATATTTAGAATCAATATAATCTGAGGAATGTTTTAATTATAATTATATGACCACACCCACTTCTGTTTTCGTGTCAGGCCCAAAAATGGACAAAAATGGTACTTTGGCCAAACAAACCCTTGGATCGACAATATTAATATATGGTTTGTATACTCAACTTTGACTATAATGTTTGATGCTGAAATTGGCCGGGTATATGCTGATAGTATATATATATATATATAGGAGATGAATATTTGACATTTGGACAATCCCAATCAACAAAAATTTACAATGATTAGAAGTGGAGTGGTGAAAAAATATAGTTCAAAAGAAGCATGTAAGTTTCTGACTTAGCACTTAAAATTTGTCACACTATATCTTAGCTATGAACACCAGCTACCCACAACAGCTGTTTGAGGTTGATTGAAGTGTTGGTTGCCCAGATATTCTTGACAGGAGCTATTCAGGTACCTCTCTCTGTTTCACCTGTCATTTCCCAGTTATTTTATACCGCCCTCTCATATTGTACTATTGTAAAGTACACAGAAATCTATCTTTTGATACTATAACTACATGCATGGAAGTTGTGAGTAAAAATGTTATGATTTGTTGGGGGGGAAATGTTGAAAAATAAGGTGTAACTTTTACTTTCTCTTCACAACGTGCTGCTCTTTAACAATAGTTAAATGGATTCAGCAACAACAACAACAACAAAAAAATAAGTAAACCAACAACAAAGCACAGTTTTTTATAAAAGCAACATACAGTAAAATTATATTGTTGGTGTCTGCAAGAACAATGTTATATAAAGACATGGTGAATATTGAAAAGTTCCTACATGGGTAACAAAATGATTAAGTCCCTTTTTTCATTGCAAGGTTTTCATTATAAAAATGAGCAGAAACCCCCCCCCCCCCCCCCCCCCCCTTTTTCCCCAACCCAGAGTTTCAGTCAGCCCTGGACATCCTGCAGTAACAAAGGAGTTCAGTTTATTTAAAGTAATACCAGAGGCCCTTTTTCAGCTTCACTTGCAATAATCAAGGTACCTTTTGGTTGTTCAACCAATATCTTGAATCAGGATACTTTAATAACACATAGCAAGGTGACACTAACAAAAACAATCCACACATGGAAAACCTATGATGTCAAGTTCTCTGCTGTTTCTTTAAATTAAATAATGAAATAATTTGTTGCAAATAGAATATTATTATCAAGACATATTCCTAAGTTATCCATTTATTGTATGCAGGGTGACATGTGCATTTGATTCATTAATTGCTTAGACAAACAAAGAAGTTAAAATGGAATATGAAATAATGATTTCAAAAAATTTAATAAATAAAAGGATAAATTAAAAAATAATAATAATAATAGCTAAATTGGTAGTACCGCAGATATTTTAAAATTTTTGGTTTTGCAGTTATTAAGTACAGTACTGAGAAATAACTCCGGGAAGACCTGACTATCTCGGGTTTTGTTCGTCATAATGCGTCACCACCATCGCGGTATATAAGCACCGGTGTGGTTACAGTAATTGTTTACCAATATAAACATCCGCAGTTCAGTTCCTGAGGGATTCAACGAGTTGTGTCCGCAGTTGCTAAGCTAACCGTTTCTACCTGCAGATTAGCAAGCGATGGCTACCGAAGAAGGTAGGCCTTTGGGATTTGATGGGATAGCTGTAGAAGAAACTGAAGCCGGCGATTTCAATGTGGAATTCACCCCGTCACCAGCTGCTTCTGGTGAACATAAACGCAACCTGGGTACCAAGGATAGTGTGTCCGAGGAGATAGGCTTGCTGGAGCATGGCAGCAATAGTGATCTACTGGAGTCCTCAAAAAGGGACCTGGTGAGTTTCTTGTATTTTCACAATAAAAATTCACACCTGAAGTTTTGGGTGTGGCAGAATATTTCCAATGCTTTGCTACATCTGGCTAATCAACAAAGTACATCTTCTTCCAACACTGCCAGCTAGCTATATTGATGGCTTAGAATCAATCAATGATATTTCTTCTTGAATGTGTCCTAGTATAAGTGTGAGTAAAAATTTCCCCATTAATTACTATTACTTCTGTGACAGTGTAGCATGCTCATCATCACTAACAGATTATTCTTATATTTTCTAAATGAAGGAGTTTTCTCCCGTAGTTGCGCACCAAAACAGCTTCATGATAGCACTTACAGCATCCTCTGTGAAGCAATTCTATCCCTTAACGATGGTGGCCATGGAGTGAGTCATGTTGGATATTGATCTCCACCTGTGGGGAAAATTGAGTGATATTTAATTACAGCAAATTAATGCTAAGGTTTGCCTGAATCCCAGGTCCCAGCCCTAGCCTTATATTGCTTTTTATTGCATCTATTCTTCTAACTGGAACTTCAATCCTGAAACTGTTTATGTTGTTATTTATATGAAGGATACCAGACAATATACATTAGTCATTCATAATTTTGATTAAGTCACTGATCAATCAGAAGATTGGTTCGTTTAGTGTAATTCAGGTTTTGACACCTCTGGCTAAATAGCATAATTGATTTCAACTTTTACTGTCAGGTGACTCAGGTTTGCTAAGCGCATTTGAAAGCTCACTCAATCATAATAGCTGTGAATCTTACTGTGTGCAGCAACACTTTGTTCCCAACTGGTTGAATGAAAGATTACATTATTCTGTTCTAATTATTGGTTTATCAATATTGACCTCTTTTTCTGACACAATAATTCAAAGTTTGTGACCACAGAGTCCTTGTTTGGGACTGTGAGCTCAGGAAGGAGTACATGTGATCTTTTTAATCAAGTCACTTTTTTAAAAAATTTTTTTTTGTTGGTGCTATTCTTTAAGACGAGTAGACACAATCGTATTGAAATCACCAAATTAGGTATGAAATGTGACAGCCCAGTTACCCACACCTAGTCAAGCAGCTGTCATTGGTGTTTCATCCATCAGGTAGTCATTAGCGAGGGATTGAAACTGGTTAGATTAGATTACTTTTTTTAAGCTTTGATAATATTTTCATGGAGTGGACTTTTTAAGTGGCTGCTGTCTAAGTTGGTAACTTTTGAATTTGATTCTGCCAAGTTTAGAATTAATATTAGAAAGTAATATTCCTTCCAATAGCATTCTCTACAACAAGATTACGCAACAGCTTACAGTATGGTGAAAATTTAATGCAGCTTGAAGAAGATGTGATTTTACAGAATAAAGAAGAGGATTTGAGTTAACTAGACCTCAAAATAGGAAACATATTCCATGCTTTAAACTCTCCATGTATTATTATTGAACCATCTTCTGATTAAAACATTTTTCATCATTGCATAAGACATCCACGATCCCACTTAATAGCCTAATCATGTCAAAGCCTATAGTGTTGATATATCTCGGCCATGAGGAGTCATATTTTTTTGGCTGATTACAAAGACACTTTCTATGGATATTTTATAAAAGTATCTGTTCCACATGGTGTGTGGTGTGCTTCTGCTGTTGTACAGGGCTTTTGTGGTGCACAGTGTTGGTGACCTCATGTAGTGTATTTTTTTTAGAGTGGCCATGAGTGTGTTTGGTTAGTATGATTTGTAGGGTAAGTGTACCACTCTTAAACAATTACTATAATTTGTTTGGAAAAAGTGCTTCAATTACAATTACAATGAAGTAGTTGTAATTAAATGAGAATGTGGACTGGTACACACACACACACACACACGAACGAACGAACGCACACACACACACACACACACACACACACACACATACGAACGAACGCGTGCGCACACATACACACACACACACACACACACACACGCACACACACACACACACACACACACACACACACACACACACACACACACACACACACACACACACACACACACACACAATGAAGAACATCTTTAGCTTGGAGGTGTAATAGCCAATAACCAAACACTGACCAACAAAGTGGTTACAATCTTAGTGGTTGGCCACGAAAACCCAGGTCTAAGTGGTTGGTCATGTTCATGTGAATCTCAGTTGGCCATTCTTGTACAGAAATTAGGTTGTTGATATTGTGTGGCAGCAGAATACTAGCACAGGCCACAGGCCAGCTACTCTGTGAGTTAATTAGTAGAGAAAACACGCTAGAAGTCCCGACTCATAATGCAATCTTAGGCCTGGGCAAACTCCATACGTTCTGCAGAGTCATCAAATTTCATTATAGCTGGTGGAGTGATTGCACCTCTCATGAGAACCTTGCTCACCAGAGCATGGTCGGCATGGCAGAGGAGAGCTAGAGTCTACAGTCTTCATGCTCTGAGGAAAGTGACCTATAGGAAACTCCCTCACGCTCATTGTCACTATTCTGAGTGACATTAAGTAACACAGACTGTGCATATCTGCAATACGAAACAAAATCTTCTGTAGATTGACCAGACCCTGTACAGGATGGGTCTGACTTGTGAGACTACCTAGTACATATGTGTGTGTGCTATAGATTGCAGAGGATTCTCAATTGTGGCTGTCGGTAGCTGTTTAGTTGCCATGGTTATTGAACATGTGTTCTATACATGTGCATTTGGTAGGTTCAGTGTGTGTGTTAATATTGTATTCTGTGCTTGATAAAAAATTTAAAAAGTCAATGGAAACCCACACCAACACTATTATTTCTTCTTTTTGGCTTACCACTGCCCTTTGAAGTTGTTTCACCCACTCACATTCTTCACCAGTGTTGATATCACAACTAAGAGCTTCCCTGAGTATATGTGTGAGTTGCTTGGCAACTAGCTATTATGCATTCCATGTCCATTAATTCTCCAGAGATGACATTCCAAGTGACACTGCATCACTGTTTGGAGGCTTAAAAAGTTTAGAATATGCAATATTAAAAGAACACACTCATACTATGGTTTAACAGATGCAGCTGCCAACTCCCTCCCCCTCCCCCCTCCTTCCCACCCCACCCCACCCCACCCCATTCTTATCTGCCATGGGCTCAATCAAATTCTTTCTAAATTTATAAACTAATAGAATAAATGGAAATTCATTTTTTAAGTTAATTAATTAATAATGTTTAGTCCAGTCACAAGCTTATTTACACATCCACTCCACTATAGTCTGGTGTTGCCTAGACTGACCAGCTGATAGCCATACATTCATCTGTAGTGCACTCACTTCCTGATGAGAATTTGTTTCAGGTTTAATGTGCTGTTTTCTGAGTGGAATTTACAAGACCACTGAAAACTTGGACAAGTTTTCCTACTGGCTACTGTTCACTAGATACACTAGATATGTCACATTTTCATTCAGTATGTCTTTTTACCATGAGTTCATGGAGTTAACAGCTGCAGAAAGCTGCTCCAAGGCACACGTGATTAGTGGTTTTCTAGGAATTACACCAAATGTGGATAATTTTGATTATTTAATTTAAGATATTTGTTACTTGGAAAGTGTAATTTTAAAACATTATTTGGACAATTATTGTGCTTATTAACGAATTACTTGAATGAACAGAAAAGAAAGGTGTATGTATGTGTGCAGGGGTGAAGTTACTGTCCAGTTTCATAGTTTTGAACAGACTAATTTCATTCATCAGATAAACTGTGGCAGATCATAACATTATTTTGATACTGATACAATTACGATAAAATTTTTCAAATTTTAATGTACCTGTGCAGACTTAAAATCAAATATAAATTCCTGTTGGGGTATTAGCCCCAGACCTCAAGCAATAGATGAAGCACAGACAGAGCTATATGTTCATGTGTGTGTGTTGTGCCCACACATACACCCGCAGACAGATCAATCAAACTTTTGTAACTACACCCAGGGTGTATTTCACTGGGTGGGTATCAATAACAAATTCCTGTAAGCTGTGAGCTTGCGTTTTTTAGAAATCTGCAAACTAAACCTGGCCATAATTATATCTATTAGGTGAAAATTAGTACTATTGATTGACCACTTAAAAGTGTGATTTTATTATAAACATGGTTGAGTTGAGTGATTTCTTTTTCTAACTTAGCTTTAATCTGTTCCTCAGTGCACATGATTTTACTTTTGTTTCTCATAAAATATTTTCAACCCTGCCAAAACTGGGCATTATTGACCCAACTAAATTATTCATTGGAGACATCAAATTTTCATGATGTCGTTCATATTCTGAGGAACCCAAGGGAGTCAAGGGAACAGAATATTTCCTCATAGAATTAAGCTAACATAGAGTAATGAAGTTGCATCAATGTTGATTGTAGGTACAGTATTATAATTTGGTTGACAAGGATTAATCGTATGTTATGAATATTGATATCTAACCAGGATTGATTAGAAATTATTGCTGGTTACTTGAGTAGTTTACTATAACTTGATTAAATTTTAGCAGCTGTTGGTGACATAATAGCAAAAGTAAAAAAAAGAAAAAAAATATATATATATTTTGTGCTTTTATGGGTGAAGAAATCATTACAGGATATAAATTATCAAATTTCACTTCTTCTATGCTCTGTTCTAGCACACCCAAAATCTCTCTTTATAAATTATTTTAAAAAGGGATGGAGTTGGGTGATACCCTGTCTAAATCTTCGCTCTTATTTTCATCTAGTTTTGATTTAATTATTGTATTGACTTGTTAGTATTTGATATATCTATGCTTCATTATTCAATCATTAGCAACACAGCAATCAATTGGTCGATGCAAAAATCCTTCATTAGAGTAAATACAATCAAACCAAATGTTCCTATTTCTCCAGACAGCGTTGAATACTGGGACCCAAGTGTGTGTCTTATATCCAGCAACAGATAATGAGAGATAGGACTATAAAATCCTTGGTAAATTAATCTTAGAAGTTTTTCTCCTTTACTCTATCCTATCCCTTTAATAATGGATCAAAACTTATTTAAAGATCTCCAAAAGTTCTTTCGAGTTATCAAGCTATTCCTCTTGAAGAAGATGACATTCCCTGATGGGCAAGATTGTTAGCCATCCAGAACTCGCAGACACTGAAGGCATCTGGGTTAACCAAAAGCTGCTGCTTTTGAGTCAAAACGTCCTCAGAGAATTACAATTAACTTATTTCAACTGTGAATTACAGTCAAGTGCTACTGTCATGGCGTCTGTGTTTATTTAGTGGATTGTTAGTTAGTACAATTTGCTTCTATATCAACTACTGTCAAAGTTGTAGCAAGAAACACCAAAGTAATTACTTCACTGGTGTGTCGTTAAAATGCAAGTTGCTGTAAAGTCGAAAATCTTCTATTCTCTGTCATCTAAATATTCACAGCTGCTGGTCTTATCAAACAGATGTGGTCACTTATAGTGCATGCTTTGCTGTGCATGCTCTGCTGTGCAAATGAATAGCTATTATTAGAAAACCTGTGGAAAACCTGGATAGATATAAAACCTGGTTGGATGGAAGTCTGGCTAGAGAGTAAGGGGAAGCTTAGACATATGGTACCTTTGATGGGGTGGAGCCTGAATTAAAAATAAAGTCGTAACACATTGCTCTGTTAAGTGAATCACAGGGAATAGTGGATTCTTCATGTTGATTACTGTTTTGGTGTTGTTGTTGATTACTGTTCTGTTGTAGTTTTATTCTTTGTTGTTGTTTTTTTCTGTTCTAATTTGACTCCTTTTTTTTCTTTCAATTTTCAGAAAAGCAAGGAGCAGTCTGTGACTTTTGATGATGGTGTAACTTCAATCGGTAAGGCATGTCTATACTTCTATTATGTTTGAACTGTAAGTTCTTGATGCTTGTTTAGTTTGGAGAAGAGAAACAATCGGGGGGTTGGGCTGGGGGAGAGGGAGGAAGAGTGGAGGGACACACTCTGCTACAGTCTCTTGTAATTCAGCATCACAAGTGCAGACCAAACATTATCATCTTCATTGTTTAGAAAACCAAAGAAACAATTTGTGTACTTTAATTGATTTTCACACAAACTCAAGAGAGTGATTAAGTGTAGTCTCTAAATGACAGGGAATCTCCAACCAGTCCTTGTGTGATCTAGTCATGACTCATGAGTCTATTCCTGGCCTTGTTGATCTTATAGCATGGTCAAGGCCTTTGTCCTGTGACTATACCTTACCATAGACTTAATCCTGTATCTGGTCATGACCTTTCTCCTATTGCCTGGTCATGACCATTGTCTTGATCCTGGTCATGACTCTATCATGTTGTATAGCCATGTCACTGACCAGTAAGGCATCTTAGAGGCATAGCTCTAATTATCTAGTGCTCAGGTTTTTAAAAAAAATCCTGTGAACATAGTTTTGTGGTTAATTCCTTCATGATTGCACGTTCCCACTTACAGAAATCAGAGCTGAGCAGCTTCAAATGCAATTTGTGGTTAGTGGTTGTGGTAAGTGGTTAGTATGAGTGACTAATGAGTGCTGTATGTCCTCGTGGTCATGCCAACTTCTGGCTCCACTCTGGTATTCAACTAAACCCTAGTGTTGGGGCTTAATCCTTTGATCTTCAACATCTATAAATACCAGGTTGTTTTTGGGATTCAGATATAGATTGATTGCTCATGTGTTGTCTGGCCAAATTAAATATATGGTATGTCAGTCAACATAATATACTAGCACCTTAGTTACACAAATTATTTTCTTTACTTTCTTACTTATTGCTTTTTACAGATTTAATAATAATGATAATAATGCTAACAAGACAACATTGTCTATGATGACTAAACTTTTATCATTACTGCAATTGGTATGATCAGGTCACAGGTTAATTCAATTAAATTGTACTTGGGTCATTGTGACGGGGAAAAAAATTCAATAAAGGTCAGATGGTCAGTTACTTTTAAAAATATATGATTTAGTCTAAAATTCTAAATACTGGAC
>OZ017789.1:2865866-2950349 GCA_963969325.1 Lycopodina hypogea
CCTACCTAGGAGAATTTGCTTCCATAATATTCATACAAGGAGAATCAAAGGAATTTGAATACCTTGAAACTGTCTACTTTCATATGGATTAATAATTTCCCAGAGTGGTATATTTTGTTTCTGTTTTTCTGTTTTTCTTTTTTTTTTTTTAAGTTTGAGCATGCCCAGTGTGCTGATGAATTAGTGATGAAAGGATAATTGAGAACCCTGTTTGATTATTGTAACAACCTTAAAGGTGAGTGCCTGTTAATGAGAATCCACCCAAGAGATATGGTCTACCAAAGAAGGAGATACATTGTAAGGGTTATGTTTGCAGCACTTGCATGCCAGCAGTTACCCAGAATGGGAACTGAAGAAAAACTTCTTTTCCAGCTAAGAAATAATACAAGTGTAATTTAATAATACAAGTGTAATTAAAGCATTGTCTTTATTATTTAACGGAACAAAATGTTGACCACTGTTTTGTCTGGTGCCTTCAGTAACAAAAAAAAAAATACTCTAACTTCTTTAAGCTGAGAGAGCTTCATTAATCAGTAACAGTTAGTGACTATTACAGTGGATAGGTCAGGTCACTAATTGATTCAAACAGAGAACAGGTTATAGATATATACAGCTGAAAATTTTGGTACATTGTGGCAGGAACTAACTGCATGCAGATCTTCTCAAACAAGCTCCCCTCCACATTTAGTGCTGGCTGCCCTTTCCCTCCATTGTGGCTCCAGACCATACCTGTAAGGGTATATTCACAATACTTAACCTCCATGTGATCATGTGTGGGGTCATGCTAACTACAGGCCTCCACATGGCATGTGCAGGGACTTTAGCAGCTGTGGTTCCCCTGAACCTATGACCCCTTGCTCTCTGTGCGACCTCTTGGAGCTATGGGCTAATAGTTGGCCTGGGTTCAGTTGGGGTCATGCTAACTGCAGATCCCCATGTGGCGTGTGTCATAGGGCCGTATCCAGATGGAGGCTCAAGGTTCTTCCCCCTGGCTTGATGGTTGATCCATACAGTACAACAACTCTGTGTGACTGCAGCCTTCTGGCACTGGAGTTCAATAATTATGGATTAGATTTAGTCCCATTCCTTACTTCCTGTGGGACCTGTTGAAGCCATTGAACCAGTTCGAGCTATTGGACCAGTTGTAGCTATGAGACCAACTGTTCTTAGGCTTAGGCCTATGATCTCAACACTCAGATTTAATCTTTGTTGATCTCTCAACTGCAATCTATATCACTGTTTAATTGCTGTCACAGATACAACCACTAATTAGTAATATGGATCAAGTTAGGCCTATTAGTTTGGATATGTTTATCATGGCATAGGGCAATGACAGCAGCATTTCCAGCTCCTGCCATGTTCAGACAGGCTCGAGGTTGAGTGTGCACAACTGTGTTACCTTACAATGTACAGATGCTTGCTTGCCTTGGTGTCCACTGAATAGTCTTCTGAAAGGCGAAGCAGCAATTGTATTATATCCTGTGAGGCCTCTTTATATGAGTGAAGTGTGAGAGAACTAGTGAAACAGGCACCTCTGGAATACATGCTCAGTGTTGTAAGAGTAAATGAATGGCCTAGAGTAAGTAAGCAAGAGGAACACACTAAGAAGCATCCTGCTTGGAGCTGTCAGGGTAGTCATGGGAAGAGTAGCGTTCCTCGGCCTGTCATGGTGTCTATGGGTGGACTACTTCTGATAATATTACTTTCACACCTGAAATGCGCTCTTGGTTCTCAAATAACATCTCTACTTCTATGAAAGAAGACATGTTTACTGTATATTGAATCCAAATCATATGAATGAAATCTTGTTTTACTGTATACATGAAATAGTTGAACTGTACTGCCCATTCCAATCTGAATCCTCTTCTCTCCCAAATTAATGAAGAATGCATGTGTTGCCATGCAGGACCAGTAAGGAAGGGGAAGAGGTTGTTTTATTCACGAGTAGAACAACTTCATTTTCTCAGGACTCAAGTATTAGCAGAATGGTGATGCTGATAGGGTGACGATGTTTAAGTAAAGGCCTGTCCAAGCTAGAAATGGGTTTATATCTCTTTCCAGCAACACCCAGTTTTAAACTTTTTCTTGCATCCACACTGGCATAGTGCTGAACCTGATCCACATTACCTTTTTCCAATGAATAATTGGCTGGGCTGATTAATTGGTTTGCCTCTACCTGTATAGAAACTTATTCATTTTCTCTGTATGGAAACTGGGTATTTATTTTCTCTGTATAAAAACGGGATATTTATTTTCCTGTGTATTACTTCATTATGTCTTTTTCCCTCTGCAATGTCATTGAGGAGGGAGAAAGAGAGCCATTAGTAGATAAACCACAAATGCTAATATCAACAATAAAGCCACAAGAATGTTAAACAAATCTGAGCTGATTGAAACCTATCTTTTGACAGTTTCAAGTGATCCCCATTGGAATGAAACTTAGGTGTAGTTCCGACAGGTGGAACCTGTTCCAGGCATGTCTTAGTGTGCAGTGTGGTCAGGGCCTGCAGTGGGAGACAGTGGGTGCATGCACCTGAGCTGGGGGTAGCAGCTGGCTGACATGGGTTGGTCCATTAGCACTAAGTGGGTGTGGTTTGTACTCCTCACATGGTGCAGCTTTGGCCAATTAGTTGAGCCCTGCTAAATTTTGGTAGTTTTTTTTTGTGGTTGAAGTGCTGAACTGCTCTTCCTGTGTTCCCCAATACACTCTGGAAGCCAACCTAATTTGACTCTAAACTGAGTGTTTCGAAGAAAATTGGTATTGGTTTGGCTTTTAAAAAAATGCAGAAACCCAAGAAGCCAACTTAATTTGGCCCCTAACTGGCTTCTTCAGTACCAAGAAATTCAAACCAGTAAAGCCAAATTAAGTTGGCCTCCTTTTGGCTTCTAGAAAAACATTAAAAAAAAAAATTGGTACAGTCTTTCCTTCTCTCCCATATTTTTGTAGTTTTTGATAACAAGATGCACACTACTACTACTACTACTACTACTACTACTACACACACTCACACACACACACACACACACACACACACACACACACACACACACACACACACACACACAAGACACATTCAAGAAGCTCACATTTAAACTCCTGCACAACATCTACAAAACATAGATAAATATAAATAAAACATGGAGTTCTTCATTATCGAACTTACATGACAAAGTGGCAAGTGTACAAGAAGTAGAATTCCTCCCTACCTTTCCAGGGATGAGATTCAAGAATATACAAACACACACACACACACTTACATACACATGTGTTACTGCTCAGGTGTGTTCTGTGCAAAGCCTTGCATCACTTTAGTCAGGCACACATTAACTTGTTTGAATATTGTTCTGTGCGTGTTCAAATGGTGTAGTGTACATTGGAATGTGCAGTAGTCAGACCAGGGAGATTCCTTGAGCTCCCCTCCATTAGATGCGTTTGTGGTTTTCTTAAACATCATGTGGTGGGCATGTGCAGTGAACTTCTCACTGAGATAGTGAATGGAAAATTGGATACAGTAATAATATCTGACAGCATGTGGCTGGTCATTCACTATATACAACCCCAGAAGTGGTGAGAACAGAAACTCCTCTATTGTTCCCAAGGTGATGGTAACTAAATTATATTTTCTACCCCCCTCCATTTTTTTTTAATTAAAAAATATATGTTTCTTTTTTTTAAATTTCCCTGTCCTGCATTTTCGGGAATTGAATTGCACTTATTTAGCATATCTGTGTGCATACAAGCATAATATATATATATATATATATATGTATATATATGTGCATATTCTGGTGTCACTTTTTCCCTTCTCTCTCTCTCTTTCTCTGTCCCCATAAATGTATTGCAGACTTCATCCTTACCTACCTGGACAACTTTGAAGGCAAGAAAGGTAAAGATGATACAGAAGAGAAGAAGGACAAGAGGAAAGCAAAGAGGATGAAGTACATTGAGAATTGTGAAAAGGCTGGACTTGTGTTTGAGCACCAGGATTGCTCAGTGAGTAAGGGATGGGTCATCATACAACTACTCTCAGCCTACTTCAACCTGCCTCAACCCAGTGTGGTGTTGGTCCAGTGTGTGTCCCCCATAGAGCTATTGTCAACCTACTTCAACCTGCCTCAACCCAGTGTGGTGTTGGTCCAGTGTGTGTCCCCATAGAGCTATTGTCAACCTACTTCAACCTGCCTCAACCCAGTGTGGTGTTGGTCCAGTGTGTCCCCATAGAGCTATTGTCAACCTACTTCAACCTGCCTTATCCAAGTGTGAAGTTGGTCCAGTGTGTGTCCCCATAGAGCTATAGTCAACCTACTTCAACCTGCCTCAACCCAGTGTGATGTTGGTTCAGTGTGCGTCCCATAGAGCTATTGTTAAGTGGTTTCAATCCCTGTGGTATTAATTTTATGTCTGTTTCTATAGCAGTTATTGGCACTATATCAACTTTAACCTCTACCTGGTTGATCAGTGGTGGGTCCAGGGGTGGGGGGAGGGGGGGAACCGCAAAATTAGGCAAAATTTTTCATAACTGCAAATTAATTTTTGTCACCACTTCAAACCAGACAAAGTCAGCTTCACTAGAGCAGCTGCTGGGGCAGGCATAGCTGGTGAGGAGAAATACAATGTTTTTTAAGGTACGGAAACCTCAGGAATTAGAGAAAGAGGGAGTGAGAGAGTAGGCTCTAATAGCCTACCCTTTACCAAATGCTATGACCCGTTGTAGCATTTGGTAAAGAGTCTGATTAGCAGAGACTAAAGAGAGTTGGCTGCACAGATGTTGCTTTTGGTAGAAAATTTGACGGGGAAATAAAAATCTATGCTAATTAAAATAAGAAATTTGTTCAGAAGGAAATAGTCACCTCCCCCTCCCCCCACCAGAAGGTGATATATTTTTCCTTATGGTCTCTTAGTACAGTTCATGTTACTATTTGCCTCTCTCTCACACAGGAATCTCCCGACCGTAAGACTCACTACCTGAAAGTGCACGGAAAGTATGAGGCTCTGTTGAAGGGAGCGGAGGACTTGCTTCTGCGCATGCCCATTAGGGTGAGTGGCAGACAGGGAGAGGTTAGGGGCGTGGCATGAGAGGATGTGGATGGAATTATGTTAGTTGACACGCATTGTGTGTGTGTGTATGTGCACGTGTGTGCGTGTGCACAGAATGCCATGTGGTATGCATGAAGGATTATGCTGTGTTCATGACTCCCACAAGCATTCATCCACACAGTCTGTTTGTATGCCAAGTGTAGACTAGTATAGCTGTGCTGTGCTGTGCAGTGGTGCTGACAAGCAGTTTACTAACTAAGAAACTGAGCTCAATGATTATAAGCATCAATGATTATTATTGCACTGAGATAAACATCTCTATTGTATAGAGTATCTAATGGATGGATGGGCTTGTGTACAGGCAGAGCTCATTTTAATTGCAGCAAAAAAAAAAAAAAAAAAAAAAATGACTGAAATCATTTTTCAATAATTACATATTGATTTTCAATCACCTGTAAATTTTCGTTTGATTTGAAATCAACTATTTGGTCGAATTTGGATTAGCAATTAATTTTTTAAAATTATTTTGCACAAGTCGGCTTGTATATGCACACAATAATTGGATAATAAACTCTCAGCTGTAGGTTCATTAAAGGGTAATTGAACTGGCAGGGTTTTTTTTAGGTGGGGTGGGCAGGGGGGTCATTGCTCCCGCCCCCCCTTGAGGATTTTGTGCTCCCCCCTTTGAGCATTATTATTTTGCACTATCATACTGCAAATGTTCACAGCATATACACTAACACATTTATGCCCACCACCCCCCCCCCCCCTCGTAGACGGCTTTCATCCCCTTCCCCCATTAGTGACTAGAAAAAAAAGAAGTGTTATCTTTGTTATCTTTAATTCATAACCTGGTACAAAAATGTTGGAATTTTTGATCCAATATTCATGAAGAGAACTCAGCTATAAAAATATACTTCCTGTTTGGGCGTAACTCTTTAATGACGTCACAAGGGGGACAACTGCAGCAAGAACTCAATGGGAGTGATACACTGCTTCAACAAACTTCAATAATTCCATAGTAAGTAGACATGATTCTGTGGGGAATCCAGGAGTGGTTGTAGCCAATAGATACCAAAAAAAAACAACAAAACAACAAACAACAAACAACTAATCTGAAGGAAGAAGTGAAGAGGTCCTTTAGGAGTGTGCAATAATTTCTCATAATTTTAGATCCTAGTGACACTGCACCTTCACCCAGCTCTGATTCAGACATAGTAAATTAGGATCAAAGACGTTCTGATTTGTCATGACGAAATTTAGCCATTTACAAAATAGTTGCAGGCTATCTATGGCCCACTTTCAGGGGTGTAGATAACTTTCAAATGGTAATATTTGCTAGCTAGCTGGTCACACTTGGTGTGGAGGTAGTTATTTAATAGCTAGCTAGCTATATAGCGAACTATGTAAATGTTATTTTTTAACTTGGTTATACCATTTATAGCTATTATATGTTAGCTATAAGGTTTGATTATTCTAGCAGTTACTAGTAATCAATGTTATAACCAAGTACAAAATGAAGAACAATTGCATACTTAGCTAGCTATCTGAATAAGAGCTGAATGAAGTTGAAGATGAATTAGTGTCACTAGGCTATGAAGTTATGAGAAATTATTTCACACTCCAAGGGACCTCTTCATTTGCTCCATCAGAAGAGCTGGGTCTTCAGATTAGCTACTCCAACAGTTGCTATCTGCTAGGCATGAATGTACTGTTATCACTCCAGGACTTACCGGCAGAATTTGGCCTCCTGACCCCTGGAATTGTTGGAGTTTGTTGAACTAGCATATCACTTAATTGAGTTCTTGCTGCAGGTGTCCCCCTTATGACGTCAATGAAGAGTTACACCCCCACAGGGAGTACATTTTTGAATCTAACTTTTCTTCATGAATATTGGACCAAATTTTTCAAATGTTTTATACTAGGTTATGCATCAAAGACAACAAGATAAGGCAACAAAAAATATATATATATTTTTCCAGTTGAGTTACCCTTTGAGCTCACACATGTCCATCATAAAGCAATTAAAAAATTATAAATTCATACAGCTATTGAATTGATCTGTTAATAAAGGAATCAAAGAGAGCATAACTATGTAGGCCACAGGGCTAGTTAACCTTTTACCTTCTCAAATTAACTCATCAATCGTCTAATAACATCGGATTAGTTATTTAATTGGGAATGGTAAAGGATCATCTAACCTGTGACTTATATATGTACTGTTAAATTGGTCAATCCAATATAATCTTTAATTGTTTGTTTTTTTTATATAAAAAATGTGGTCCATTGCAGGATTTCATTCTGCTCCCAATTTTGTTTCTCTCTCTATGTTATCCTTTCTGTATTCTCCCCTTCCCCCCCCCCCCCCCCCCCCCCCCCTATTAACAATTCCTTTGCTTCCATCTATTCTTCTCTTCTCCATACTCTCCATTCATCCTGTACAGGAGAACAACTTGAAGGTTGTGTCCACTCGTGAGCGGTTCTTTGATGCAATTCACCTCAAGGATCCTTTCGAGCCAACCATCCCTCGGCATCTTAAGAGGATCAGCTACTTCAGTGCTCCATTCAAATATGAGAGGATTAAAAAGTGAGTGTTTGCGATGGTGGCATCAACCCCAACGTGGAAATTTAGGGATGGTGATGATTGGCATTTAAGACAGTTGTAATTCTCTATTTCTTGCTAATGTTGTGCATGGCTGTCTTGGTGCGTCCCTAGGGCATGGGCAGTTAAAAGTTGGACTTGACATTACGCGACACTTCATTCCTATTCAAATTATTTATGAAACGGATGTTAATCTCATGAAGCATTGATTTCAAAATAGTTTGGTATAATATTTCGAATCAGCTTTTGATGAAGGAAGGTTTTGGAGTAGGGAATAAGAATTGATTTGTACGTTAGTGGAGATCTGGTAAGGTGTTGATGCAAGTGGAAACTGATGGTCGGGGACATTTTGTTTTCAACCTGTTCTCACTTGTGCAATAATTTTTTATTATCTTTCTCAGTTTCATTGGTTCCGATGATGAGAAAAACTTCTTCAGCAGTGGACAGAGGGCAGCCATAGTAAGGAAGAGAGAGAGAACTGTTACTAGCTGGCCATTTTCCTTTAATGTTGTTTACAATAACACTTTCCTCTTCTCTGTGTGTGTATGTCTGTGCCTTCTCTTCTACCTACCACTCCTACTACACAAACGCATGTGCACACACTCTCTCTCATACACACTCACACACACTCATATTCACACACACATACACATGCTCACACACACTCACACATGCACACACATGCTTACACACACACGCACATGCACGCACACACACACACACACACACACACACAAACAGGTATACAACATCTTGCTGAATGCTCGCTATGGTGATGAAGATGATCAGATTGGTCTTCTCCGACTCCTATCAAACAAAACATTTACTGCAGGATTCCCTCTTCATGAGGTCAGATATCTATTTGTAGCATTTATATCATATTATAACTTTCAAGTGGGGAAAGAGACAATCTTATATAACTCTAAACATAACTATATTGCTATTTCCGTTTGTTTTCTTCATTAAAATTTTTTTGTTGAATGATTCTAATTGATAAAAACTAAACAACAAGCAGTTCATAGATAAGTATGTGTATACAAGTCTGCATGCCTCCTTTCACGTGTTCTTAAGTAAGTTGTTGAGTTGCTGATAATTCTATTAAATAGAGATTGCAAGTGTCTGTCTGTCTGTCTGTCTGTCTGTCTGTCTGTCTGTCTGTCTGTCTGTCTGTCTGTCTGTCTGTCTGTCTGTCTGTCTGTCTGTCTGTCTGTCTGTCTGTCTGTCTGTCTGTCTGTCTGTCTGTCTGTCTGTCTGTCTGTCTGTCTGTCTGTCTGTCTGTCTGTCTGTCTGTCTGTCTGTCTGTCTGTCTGTCTGTCTGTCTGTCTGTCTGTCTGTCTGTCTGTCTGTCTGTCTGTCTGTCTGTCTGTCTGTCTGTCTGTCTGTCTGTCTGTCTGTCTGTCTGTCTGTCTGTCTGTCTGTCTGTCTTATGATCAGCTTTTTGCATAAGCACTCAAATATTTGCTGAAACAGAAAATAAATTGTGCAAAAAAGATTGAAGGTCTCAATAGATTTGGTTGTATTTATTTGCTTGAAGTTTGCAAATAAACTGTCAGCCATGTGTATGTGTTCCACAGAGAGAGAGAGAGAGAGAGAGAGAGAGAGAGAGAGAGAGAGAGAGAGAGAGAGAGAGAGAGACAGATTTCTTTACAATAGTGATGTTAATATCATTGAACTCCACCTACCCTTCAACTTCATTCGTTCTTTGTTTCAGAGTTCCGACTCCCTGGAAGATGGCCTGCCTGACTCTGAAATGACTGACAGGCAGTTTCTCTATCATCGTTGGTCTTACTGGACCAACTGGTACAAGAGACAACCTCTGGACCAAGTCAGGTAGGGCAGAGATTTCTTCATACAATATGTTTTGAAAGCAATACATACTATGGGTATTTAATATAGCTAGCACTCACTCTTCTGAATCCTTCAACGTAGGATTAGGCTGCATGCAATGAGAGAATACAGTATTTATATTGAGTCCAGGAGAATTATAAACTTTCAATCTACTTGTATTTTACGTATTCAATTGGCATATCCACTTTTTTAAGCTGTGTCCATTTTTATTGCTCTGTTTGTGTGTTCTATTACAATTACACTTCTCTGAAATTTGCTGCTAAATTGCTTGTTTCAATGTGTCACATGCACTATTCCCTCCTCATTCCATGTCTTCTTGTTGATGTTGCTAGGCGTTACTTTGGAGAGAAAGTTGGTATCTATTTCACCTGGCTGGGTTTCTACACCACCTGGCTCTTGCCTGCCTCCATTGTGGGTTTGATCGTCATGCTCTATGGTCTCTCCACTGTCACCAACCCCATTGCGTAAGTGGTTTGTTCAAATACTGACACCTTACCTATTCCTGTTTAGCTTAACTGTTGCTGTTTTTTTTTGTTTTTTTTTTTTAATTTTGGTATACTCTGTGAGTTGATGACTAATAGGAAAGTTGACTTGGCTCAGTGAATTAATGAAGTTGGTATTAATTAGTACACGTGGGCAGATAAAATTTGCAAATGACCAAAATACTGTCATCATATATTGCCTGTAAAATTTATGTTGTACACTACTGTATGGGGCTCCTTCTTTCCATATAAATATAACCATTAATACATCTCTAAATTATAAGAATATATTTTAAAAAATACATCTGCAATTTTCATTATGAATGAACATTTAATAAATGTGTACCCTAACGACATCAACAATTTTTCAGCATTAAAATAACAAATTGACAATATTTAATCAATATTATATCAAAAGATGCTCCAATAATACATGATTTATATGCACCCAATTTTAATCATTTACATCATAATAAATATTTCATTAAAAGGACATCAATAAATTATAATCATTATATTTATACCAATAATAAAGGGGGCATGTTCCTCTCTCTGTCTGAGAAGCAAAGAGAACTGCTAGGCCTATTGGAATGAATTAAACATGAGTGCTTCAAGTGGGTGGGGGGATGGTTTTAGAATTTAAAAACAAGACAACAGCAAACGATAACTTGGAATAGTATTATTTAGGCCTATCCATCTGTTTTCTTCTATTTTTGCATACATGTGTTTGTTTGTGAAGACTATTTCATCATTTTAGATCTTGGATCTGTATTAAAATAATTCAGACTCTTGTCCTTGTTGGACCTTCTGTTTCTCCATCATCCATCCCTCCCTCCCTCCCCCTATTAAAAATAAGATAATACATAGTTTGCCTGTTTTTTTCTTATTTTTCATTTTTCATCCTTCACCCCACCCCCTTTCTTTTCCTTCTGCTGCATTCAGCATGGCTAAATGAAGTTCAGGGGGAGCGGTACATTTGTCCATCATAGTCCACTAGTTGATGATCCTTTACCAAATTAAATTAGCGGTAGTACCTGCAAGCACCCTCAGTCCAGGTCCAGAATGGTTATGAACTTAGACACACAAATATGCATATAAATGAGAAGTGAAAAAATTTCAATATATATTTTCACTTAATTTGGTAGTAGATAATTCAATGAAATAAGTTTATGTTGTTACAGAAGAAATAATAATTGTTTTCAATATGATATAGAGCTAGTACAATATATTAATGCAAGAAATGCTAATTTTGATTAAACTGTTTTTTCATAGATTTTTAATTAGGCTTTTGTTTGGTTCCTCTACACACACACACACACACACACACACACACACACACACACACACACACACACACACACACACACACACACACACACACACACACACACACACACACACACACACACACACACACACACACACACACACACACACACACACACACACACACACACACACAATACATGCCTTCTGTGTGCAGCAATGACATATGCAATGAAGAAAATCGCTATGAGTTCTACATGTGCCCACGATGTGACCGACAATGTGATTTCTGGTACCTGAGGGATTCGTGTCCATTCTCTCGTCTCACTCTCATCTTTGATAATGGAGCCACTGTCTTCTATCATATCTCTGCCTGTTTTTGTTTTTCTTTGTTTTAATATTGATTTTAAAATGAAAAAAAATTTTTTTTCTATTTCATAATATACATTTTAAAAATATATATGCCAATTCTCCATTCTTATTGAATTGGTTCGCGTTGGCTCTTCCCAAGCCTCAGACATATTATTTCTTAATTATTGATTGTTAAGTGTTTGCTCATGTGAAATGTAGGATATTAGTTTTGATATGCATGATTAATGTTTTACTATTAAACCAGTGTCAACAAATATTTTCTTCCTCCAATATTCATTACCCCTAGAAAGAATATTCATTCTCCCAAAGAACTATTATTTCCAAGTAGTTCTTTAGATGAATATTTGTGCTCCTCCCCTCTTATTTTAAGATGTGTATATAAATTCCAGTCATTTTATTTCCTCATTTCTTCCCCCTTGATCCCCTCCCTTCTTATAATCCCTCCCTAATTGTTTATATTTGTGTCATTCCATTTATTTTAATTTTATTTTGTTTGATTATTTTATTCTTATATTTTGCTGTTGTTGTTGATGTTTTGCTATTGATGGGTGATTATTGTCTCTGATAGCTGTGTTGTTTTTGGAGTTTTGGAAGAGGCGGCAGTACTTCCTCCAGTATGACTGGGATGTGCTGGGCTTTGAGGAAGCGGAGGTAAACATTTTATACAGTTGAAGTTATGCGTGCTCATACACATACCCACCCACCCACACACACACATACGAACACACACACACACACACACACACACACACACAAGCAAATTATCTAGCTGCTGTCACATGGTCACATGCATATGACATAGTCAGGATGCCTATGCACTAAGCAGGCACTGTGAGTCAGTGCAAGCAAACTCCTGGAGCCAGGCTAGGAGCTCACAGGAGGACTGACCAAGACTCTCAGCTTATGGGTGTGGGCACCCAAAGTCCCACCTGAACCACTAGCTTATTGACAAACCATATCCATTGAAATTTACACCCCAGAAAATTCCAGTTCCCCATCACAGCTGGGTGGACTGGAGTGGAAAGATGAAGGACAGGAAGTTTTCCTCTCAGTGCTGGGGTTGTTAGCCCAACAGCATAACTACTCAGCCACTCTGCCACAAACACATGCACACATTCACGCACACATGCTAGCATGCACGCTAGCATGCACACACACACAAACTTTGAATGAATATGTACACTGCAATTCTAAAAAAATCACAACTTACAGTTTACTTTAATGAAAAGTGTTTTTTTTTTTTAATTGATTGAATAGAAACATATTCTAAATATCTCAGTATGATCTGTCTAACTGCTTTTTAACACTTCTATTATATAGCAAACTTTAATTCACATGAAATGAAATCTATTGAAATGTTTTATTCCAGTTTTACTGAAATTTACAATTTATTTTCCACAAGCATGAAGAACTCTGAAGCAGTGTCAATCCACCTGTCCTGTGCTGACAGAAGAATATTTCTTCTGTCGTATTCATATTGCCTTTATGTGTCCATAGCAACGGGCAAGGCCTCAGTTTGACCAGAGGATCAAGCGATATATCCGCAGATGCAAGACAGAGGATGCCAAAAAGAAGTTCAGGATTCATAATCCGGTGCTGGACAAAACTGAATATGTGCAGCCTCTGCATTGGTTCTACCCCAAACTTGCCAGTACCTTCGCCATTCTCATCACCATGGTGAGATATTTTCTCTCTAGCTTACATGAGTAGGTCTTTACATTAAGGCAGAGAACCTTGGGAGGGTCAGTGTCAGCAACACAACCGTTGAGGTCACTTTTGGAACCCATATCTAATTATCAAGTAGGTGTGGCCAAATTAGGGGTGGGATGCAGTCTAGGCAGTTGGTGGGCGTGGTCAGCACAATGATGTGTGTTCTATAATGTGTGTATTTTCTGAAGGTGGTTGAATGAATGTGTTTATTTTCATCCAAGAATTGGTTTAAAGTCTAGTTCGCTTTCATAATCCTCATTATCAGTTACCTTTCTTCTTTTTTTTTCTATAAAAAAAAGAAGGCATTTTTATGCATGTACTCCTGGGTATTACGAGTTTGTATTAAGGATAGAGCTAAATATCAAACTTGAGTTAATTGCCTTTTCTAAATTGATTGCAACTACATTTAATCTATCAGAAATGCATTTGAATTGCAATTACAATTACTGGCTGGGAAATGTGATTCAAATAGAATTTACAATTACTGTAATTCATACATTTAATATACATTTAATGCCAATACCAGCAATATAAATAATGAAATATATTGAATTTCACTCCTCTTTAATGGGAGCAATATTCAGTGGAGATGATTGTTTGTCTAATATTGCCACAATAAGCATTGTCAAAAAATATTGCAAAGTGACAACTGGTTGGGCACATGTACAGATAAAGAAAAAGCAAACCTGAGCCAATGTGTAATGCAATAGAAATTGAAAAGTTAGTTAGTTTCTTTTCAAATGTATTTGAAGTATTACTGCTACTACACATGTTAAAATGTATTTCAATTGCAATTACAATAATGTAATTTGTAATCGCATTTGGTATTTGAATTCCTTTTCAATTCAATTAACCCGTGTGTGCTAAATATTAAGTCCACAATAAGAATTACTTACTGAGCTATTTCTTCTGTTCTTCTATATATATTCTGTACATAGGTCGCTGTTGTCATTGCGATTGTGTTTGCTGTGATCCTTTACCGACTGGCCATAGCCGGACTGATCTACAGTGCTGTGAATGGTCTTCCTTTAGGTCCGTCTGTAGGAGATATCATAGTGGCAATCACTGGAGCCCTCCTACAACTGGTCGCAATTATCTTCATGAACAAGCTCTATGAATTCCTAGCCTTCAAACTCACCAACTGGGGTAAACCATGTTTTTTATTATCAGTAGGATAAATATTTCTTTTGTTAATTGACAGACTGACACTGAATGTGAAAAGAAAAAAAAAATTTTGAAAATCACTTTCAAATTCATATTATTATTGGTGCTATGTCTGTCCCTCTGTTCCTGCTTGCCTGCCTGTATAACTGTAGAAAAAAAAAACAAACAACAACAGCCAACTTGTGTACCAGGGTCCCATGACCACCATCCACACTGTATTTGGCTCCCTACATCACCCTTTCTCTGCAAATAGTCTCAGAATTTCAGAAAAGGGTAAGCAAATAATCAGTGATCCACCAAAAATGGTACTTCGAGCATTTTTTTTTTTTAAAGAAATGGATAAAGGTCATATAGAAAGGTCAACAAATTGATGGTCATGTTTTTAAAATGGAGAATAAAAATGTAACACAAAAAAAAATTCTGTGAACTTCACAACAGAGAAAAAAAAAACAGAAATAAAAGAACTTGCTGAAAATGAAAATGAGATCTTCCTGTGTATGCAGCTGAGGATAAAATACTATATATCCTGAAATAACCTACACATACACAGTGATTTAAATAAATGGTAAAGCTTAAAATAATGGCATAATGGGGATGGAAAATTTTTGGGAAATATTTTAGTCAGCAAAATTCAAAAACTTGCACCTTGATACATTACATACACAAATTGACTGTGGGATTAACATGGGCTGGATCCCAACAGGTCACATCTAAACTTGTGGGATGTCCGTGACCATCTGTAACTTTTTAAGAATAGGATACAATTTTTAAGTAGAGCTAGAACATTTGTGTTAGTGGGGCAACCGGTGGTTAAATATTGCAAGCAATGCTGCAACGAATCTCTGGTGAATATTAAACTAAAATTGGTAAGTAATTGTAATTAAAATTAGAGGTATCTGTACAGAAATGGATATGCACGCACACACAAATTAAAAAAAAAAAAAATAGAATTTTTTTTTTCTCTCTTGTTTTACAAAATGCTTGATAGGTCATGAAATGAAAGACCCTGTCCCTATCAGGATAACAAGATTTTTTTAAAAGTCTTATACTAAACAGTCTATCAGTTTGTACTGTCATGTGAGTAGCTTTTTGATCGAATGAAATGCACTGAAATATGAGAACGCATTTACACACATAAAACCACCTTGGTTCCATCAAATCATGCGAGGGCTTGGGCTACAGCAAAGGGTGCTTGCTGTCCAAAGGATTGCTTGCATGGAAAACTTAGTGCAATTGCACCTATTTGCAAAATGGCCACATCTGGTGGCCACCACTTGTTTAGTAAAATTTTTTTGGCTTATTTTTGTTTAGTTTGTAACCCGTTACCAGATTCTCATCTGAATTCCAAGAAATGCATGTAGGAGCCACAATAGGCAGTAAATCAAAACCAAAAAAAAATTTTTATCTACCATACTGAGGCCATAGAGAATATTCATCCAAAGTTTTATCTAAATTGGTCCAGGCTTCTAGGAGGAGTTTACTGGCACATACACAGACAGAAAGACAGACGGACAGATGGACAGACAGACAGACAGACAGACAGACAGACAGACAGACAGACAGACAGACAGACAGACAGACAGACAGACAGACAGACAGACAGACAGACAGAGCTTCTTTATTATTAGAATAATACTGTATATTGAGATGTTTACAGGAAATGTGTTAGTTGATATTGTCTTTTTGTAGAGTTGCATCGAACACAAACTGATTATGATGACAGCTTCATTACCAAGATGTTCCTTTTCCAGTTTGTCAACTTCTACGCCTCTCTCTTCTACATCGCATTCTTTAAGGGAAAGTAAGTCAGAGATGGTGTTTTTTTTCCTCCATATAATAGAGACTTTCCTTGCTTCTCATTCTATATTTATTACTTATCTCTTGTTCAATCTCCTCCACTTTCTCCACCTTTACTTTTCTCCCGCCCAATATCTCCCATGAATTCTGTACTACTTCATTCCTGTACATCTTCACCTCCTTTCATCCATATTCTCCCTCTCCACACAGCCTAACAGGCAACCCTGGTGGGTACCAACGTATTGGTGGTCTGCGTGTGGACGAGTGTGCCACATATGGATGTCTGTTGGAGCTCACTATCCAACTCTTCATCATCATGGTCGGCAAGCAAATACTCAACAACGTTCAAGAACTCGCCATCCCGTGAGACGATATGCCAATTATGTTGTTCCTTGTACTATTAATCTCGTTTTGTAGTTAAAATTAAAAAAAAAACAACCTTATCTTATTTAGTATCTGTCCACATTCATTGGCATCATGTGGTAGCTGTTCCTCCTCCCCATCTGCAGGTATGTGAAGAGGCTGATCAACTGCTTTAAGCACAAGAAGACTGACGATGAAGTAGACATATATGCTCGCTGGGAGAGAGACAATGACCCCCATCAATCAGCATGGCCTCTTCTTTGAATACCTGGAGTTGGTTATCCAATATGGCTTTATCACCATCTTTGTGGCAGCCCTTCCTTTAGCTCCATTCTTTGCTCTCCTTAACAACTGGGTGGAGATTCGTCTGGATGCTCACAAGTTTGTTGTCGTTCAACGTCGACCCATATCTGAGAGGGCTGGTGATATTGGTATGTGGGTAGTGTGATATGTATGTACATATGTCAGAGTACAACATATAGAAATGATTTCAAATTTCTTGTGTTGATCGTATATTGACCCATTGGCATATGTTTATTTCCACTTCCTCCTTTCCCTCTCTTCTCTTAATCCATCTTCTTCCCTCCTCCTCTTCCATCTCAATCACAGGAGCGTGGTATGGTATTCTGGCTGTGATATCACAACTTGCTGTGGTATCAAATGCCTTCCTCATTGCCGTCACTGCACAGTTTATACCCATAGAAGTATTTCGCTTCAGGTTCACAAACTTCATGCTGTTATATAGTGTATTACTGTTAACTTCTTTTTTCTTCATTGCTCTTGTTCTGTTCGTTTTATTTGTCTGTTCTTTGCATTACGTGTGCTACCTATTGTACTTTGATGTACATACATAGCTATTCTTTTCAAACTCCTTTATGGAGCTTTGTTGAATAATATTATCTATTGCAATGCAATGGTTTACTCTATATACTTTCTAAACTGTATTACACCTTACCTGACTGCAGTGCATTCTAGTACATGCAATACTGTGTTGTACTGTACTGTACTTATTGGCATGTACTGTACTGTACTCATTGGCTTCTACTGTAGTTTGTTTAGTTGCATTTTCTAGTCAATGTATATCTACTATCATGAATTAGTTCTTTTTGAAGTACCACTTTATGGTATCATCAAACTCTATTTGAGCCCTTGCCTTGTCCTTGGCTCTAGCAATCACCTTGTCCCCAACACTGGCATTGACTTTGGCTCTAACCTGGCCCTCCCCCAGACCTCAGCTTAGCATGTCTTCCATGAGATTTAAAAGATTGACTTGCTATGCATGTATAAGTATTTCAGTGCAGTTCAGGAGTTGAATGGCTAGCTCAGATATTAGTAACTGTAATTTGATACTAGCTTTGCTGGTCTCCTCCATTCAATGTTAATTATGAATTGTGACCATTATTTTTATTGTCTAAACTCCTTACTCAACTTTTGACTCCATCTTTGTCCTCCCCTCACACATCACAGCAATGACCGTGTTCCCGGAGAGAGTCCTCTCAGTGGCTACTTGGACTGGTCTCTAACCAACTTCACCGTCGATAAACTCCTGGATAGCCGAGCATTCCCAGCCTTCTCTGCTCACCAACTCCAGCTCTATGACGAGACTGGTGAAGGTCTGATTGGAAAAAATGACTCTAATGTCCTTTATCTGCCCTTCGTTGATTGGGAATGTATGAGGGACATAGATTCCAATCTTCCACTGCAAGAGTTTAATACATCTATATCTAATGGCACGTAAGTATATGTGTGTGCAGGCACACGAGAATGGAATATTGAAATTGAAGATGTCAGAAGCAAGTTCATGTGATAACATGGAATATGAATAGCATTTAGTAGTTAGAGGCATCTTCATTATGATCTCTGTTTAATTGCATATCAAATTGTATGGACAATTTCTCTACAACTTAGTTAATTATTCTCATAATTCAATTTTCTCACAAGATATTTGACTATGGAACTGGATGACTATGTCAACTTTGTGGTTGACAATGATACGAACAGAAATTTCATCCTGGTGTCAACCGATCGAGGCAGTTCACCTACATCACCCCCAACGAATGAGTCATGTTTTAATTCTGAAGTCCAGTGCAGGTGAGGTATTATGCATCTAACGTTGTTTAATGCAGCTCTACTTAGTGAGGATAAAGGTGTTACATTCCTGGTGAAAGTGATGGAGAGAATAGGGGTGGGGGGATTAAGTGAAAATTTTTTGTTGTTTGATCCAGATTCTTATTTATAGAAAGCATAGCCTATATTTAAAAGAGGACTTCTTTTAGTGTAGAATGAAGCTATAGCTACAATTGATTAAAAACACAACACACACACACACACGCTCATATACACACATTTATATGTATATACACTAGACATTAGATAGTGGTTAAATGATGTAACGAAGAGTCATATCCAGTTGCTCGAACTAATTTCTAGAGTAATTGTCAGAATTTAACTTTCATCAATTTCTGTCCATCTTTACTTCTAGCTATTGCACGGCACTGCTATTGCCATTCTGTGTTAAAACACAGTTATGAATGTGTGCTTGTGTGAGAGTGCAGTGGAGCCTCAGTGTTTCACCCACCCAATCATGTTATGTCCTTCATCTTGCCTGTATCCTGTAGGTTCCGTGGTTTTGTTGTAGATGGTGGCTTTGATGCCAATAATGACAGTGTGACTGTGTTTGGGGTGACATACTGGCAGGTGCAGCTTGCTCGCCTGGCATTTGTCGTGGTCTTTGAGGTGAGTGTGTTTGAAGAGGAAGGGAGTAGGGGAGAACAGGTTGAAGGGTATATGGTGGAGTGAAATTTGAAAGCATATAGGCAGGCTCTCCAAGTGTTGATGTGGGTCATAATCATAGGAATTTTTTTTTTAGTGAAGGCATATGTCATGAAGTTATTTTGGACAAACCTTCCATTGTATCATGACCTTGGCACAATCTATACTAATATTTATACTGAGTCCCTGCCTGTGTGCCTGCCTGCTTGCTTGTTTGACTTATATGTGTCTGCATAGCTGTCTGATAATTTCTCCTATATGCAAAAGCATGCAATTATTTTTTTTTTAACTCAAGCAGGGAAGAGGGGAAGGGGTAGGAGAGGGTTATATCTGCTCCTGTTTATGGTGATAAAAATAGGTAAAATTGCTAATAATGGTCAGATGGAGAAAAATATTTAGTCGAGAATATCTTTATGTGCATCTTCAATGGAGTAGCATGCATTAACTCTCACCAGATCACACTTAAACCTGGGGATGCATGTCCATGCGTATTTCTGTTCATTGGACGAACAGTATTTTGATCGTTGTAAGTGAAGCTACAATGAATCTCTTATTTTTATTGTTTGTACTATCTGCATACCTGCATGCCTGCCTGCTGAAAGTAGAGATAATTGAACCTGGGATTACAGACCACTATTCCACTAGTGTTAGGATATCTGCATCACTGCGTGTGCAGAATATCTAGAAAATTCCATGAAAATGAAAATAAGAAATAAGGCTTAGGTGAAAGTTAGTGAGAAACCAAATTTTGTGCACAAGATCAGTAAAATTTGACAACATAATCACTCTATTTTGAAATGGTGGAGAGAGAAGGAGGGTGATCATGTTGATAGGGGTACTAACTAGTTCTGATTGGTGGGATTTTATTTGCACTAGATATATTTTAATATCAAGGAGGGGTTTCTTTTTTCATGGGAAGCAGTTGATGTATATTAGAATTACATACCCTCTCATCCTTTATACAAAATTTATTGTATAGATATGATTGGGTGTAAAGGAGGAGTTAAGTAACTTATATTTGATCACAGCCTCCTCCCCCCTCCAACTTCAACACCTTCTTTCTCTCTCCAGCATTTCATTTTTGTGATATCTGCATTCCTTGCCTACCTCATTCCTGACGTCCCTCAAAGTGTCAAGAATGAGATCCAGAGAGAGAAGCTGTTGGCGTACGAGGCTGTTTATGCTCGAAAGGAACAAAGCCTTGAAGATGTAAGCTCCCCAGTATATGTACTGCCAACTGTTTGCTCTGCACTGAAATCTTTGGCTTGCTGGCTCATATGTGCATGTGTATGTGCTTGCATGCATGTGCATCCATGTGTGCTTTTCTTCTGTTCATTACAGCATAAAGCACACAAGTATGTATGCATTCCTATCTATCTTTAAAAAATATATATTTGATTTATTATGATGGTGTCATATTGAATAATTTGGTGGAGAGAAAAATGTTTTCATGTTTTCTCATGATAATACCCACATTAAAACACGCCAATTAGTATTATTAATGTTAACTTCCTACCCCTCCCCTTACAAAAACTTGTGTGGTGTAGTGGTTTGCACTAAGTTGCTTACTAGCCAGCCGAAGCACCACAAGGTTCAAGCTTCTCAATATTTTTCTTTCTTTTCCTGTTGGAACTGCAACAGCAGAGAGGTCCTTCAGTGAATGAATTTGATTAAGAGTCTTTTAAGGAACAAGACCAGTGACATGAACCTAGCTATACTAATAAGAATTGAAGTAGAAGGTCCTTAAATTATAAATCAGCTAACTGTTGATTCAGGTTTAATATACTCGATCATTATTTTTTAGCTTGTATTTCCATGTCTGTCTGTGTTTTCATGGTAAAGGGTTAACAACGAACACCCCGTTTTTATAATGGCAATAGAAAAACCAAAAAATATTAATTTCATAGCTTACCACCAAGAAAAGTAAAGGGGAAACTATAAAGATAACTATTTCACCAGCATGGAATAATTACATGGAGTAATGGCTGTGGAAAAACAACTGTGGAATAATTACCTAGAATAATTTAGATTGAATAATTACTTGTAATAATCACAGTGGTGGATCCACAAACTAGCAGAAGGGGTAGCTTGAACAAATTTCAGTGAACTTGAGAGGAGCTAGTACTTATCCTGACATATTCTGGTGAACAAAAAAGTTTTTGAAATTTTATTTTAGAATTAAAATTTTCTTTTCCTTGAAATCATCCACTGCTAGCAACTATCATGTAACCATTCCCTCTCTACTTTAAGTGATTGCTGAGGTGTATTTTCCTTGAAAATCTAGTATTTTACCTGATCACTAGCCCTAGCCCTAGCCCTATCCCTAGACCCAGTTACATCTGATCCTTCAGCTGTACAAGAAAAGTTTGCTGTCTGGTTAGTAGTGGTGGTAGGAATTGCTTCAGCTGTGGAATTTCTTTCCTAATTTTGTACTTTTAGGTATTTGCTTTTTTTTTTTTTTTTTTTAAATTTTGACTTCAAGGTGGTGTTAGCACTGTCTGAATTGCCTTCCCGCCCCACCCTCCCACCTGGATCCACCACTGATAAAAGGAGTATTTTATATAGTTGCCTGTCCATTTAGTAGTAGTGGTAGGCATTGCTGCAGCTGTGGACTTTTTTTGTCCCAGTAATCAGACTAGTTCATGGGCCAGAAAAAGTAGCACAATTTTTTTTGTGATTTGAATGTCCCTAATTTTGAGATTCATTTTTATTGTAATTTTTTACATCACATTGATTCCGTACAATTAAATAAAATTTACCTGACCTCATTGTTGTGATTATATTAACAATTAAACCTGAGTAATCAGAGTCATCATTGACAATATTGTCTTGTATAATTAATTCTACAAAAAGCAGTACAATATCAAGATTTTCTTGAATATTCTGGGGTCAGGGGTGGTGGGGTGAGGGAAACATTGGTTGGGGGGAGGGGGTGGAAACTTCAGGGTAACATTACCTTTGTATAATATCATAAATTTATGTTAACTGCAACCAAATTTTGATTTGTTAATAATACTTAATGTGCTCACTGAAAGTATATCAAATATCGTACCTTATGGAGTGGTGATAACCTGTACCATTCACTTCTCAGAATCTGCCATATTTTTTTAAATGCTAGTGGACTTATCTTCATGATGTAATAAATAGGTGACAAGAGTGTGCAATTAAAATCTCTACAATGTTATTAACATTATGTGCACCATGGATACAGCCAAGGGAAAGTGCTGCATTGTGATTTATCTCCTAATTTATGTAAAATGATTATGGCTGTTTATTTATTATTAAAAAATACATAGAATATTTATAAATTTTAATTTACATGAATGTAATTTCTTTCTTGCAATCTACACAGGCGCCAGATCCAGATCAGTCTGAGACCACCACCTCTGACCCTTAACTCCTCTACCTTGAAGCTGCGAAGACTGATCAGTGATCTTATAATGACATGTTATGTTGTAGTGTTATAAACAAATACTAGGTGTAGTTATTTTAAGTTAAATATATATTCTATTACACCAAAATATATTGCAAAAAATAAATATAATTATATATTTGTTCTTTTTTTTTCCCCCTTCAAACTTTTATAATTATATATTTGTTCGATTTTTTTCCCCTTCAAAATTTTATAAACTGTTTTTAGATGACTTTAGAGTTCAGTTTTACAAACTTTTAGATTTTTATCTTCATTTGTATAAGATCACTGCAGATATCTTTGAACAAGTGTGTGTGTGTTTGTGTGGGTGGAAGGGTGGGTGAGTGCATGTGTGCATGCGTGTGTCCAGCAAGCATTTGTAGCCAGTGGCTATGTTGGTCCAAAAAGGCATAATATATAATTTATAAACGGCATTCAAATTTAAAAACCAAAAAGCAACAAAGAAACTACATCCAAAAATTGATACAACTACCGAACACCACAGAAGGGTGAGGGGGGTGAGGCAAGAATAAAAGGGGGGAGGAAAAGGGAGTCAGGTTTGAACCACTGATTTCAGCTTAAGATACCAATGCTTTAACCACTGAGCTACTGTTGTTAAGACTATTTGAATGGAAAATTAAAAATCCTCTTTCCTTCACCAAGGATGACACACAAAAATTTTTTTGGGGTGAAAAACTGGTGTAGTTTCCCAAAGTTTCATTAATATATATTTCTGCCGTACAACTCTGACACACACAAAACACATCACATTAATAGATACTACCGAAAAAAACCCACCTTATGGGCGATTTTTAGGCTTACCTTTGGTGGACCGTAGCCACAAAATGTCTGTTTGAAACATGCTTTAGACTTATAATGCAAAAGTGAACATGTGATTAGGTCAAACTATTTTTTTGAATTACTGTTTTTTTTAAACAATTTTAGCCTTTCACACAAAGGGGAGGTGTGGATAGATAGGACACACTATATTTCATAGAGTTAAGTTGTGTCTGCATACCAAAGTTTAGGCCTGTAGCTCCATTTTTTTCCTAGGAAAAATACCATTTTTGACTTTTTTTTTCAATACAGAAAGGGTTGTGGCCATATAGACCTGCTCATGACGTACCCATGGTGACACCAATTCAAAATATATATGGATTCATGGGTCTAACTTCAACTGTTCAAGTGTGAATCATGGATACACAGATAGACAGACAGACAGACAGAATACTTGCACTTTATAAATGACTAACAACCCAATCAGCCCCCAATGTACTCTTTTTAGCTCTATCATGGGATCTTTTTCCTTGCAGTATCTGAAAATTTATATTCAACATTGCACTAGGCATACACAGGCATTGTCATAGTAATTATAGATGTAAAATCTTGATATATAATGATATTACATATACCATATTTTATCACTTTAAATATGAAGTCAAATGAGACCTTTTTTTATTTCATGTAATTCTTACTTGTGCACACATTGAAACATGTAATTGTAATTGGGGGATTTGTCATTAAATTATTTATTATTGCTTTATATTGTCCGTTGATGGCTGACCTCTTGTGAAGTTGTCCTGAGCAGTGTTGCCACAAGTAATAAATTTTTTAAACAGATTGGGAGGGAGAAGGTCTGATTAGGAAATTGCCAATATTATAATTTTTTAGTGAATTTCCATGTGAGCCATGAATTCCAGACAAAAATGGACCATAGCCAGCTGCCAATGCAAAAGAAGATGGGACTGTAAGAGAATGCCTTAAAGTTTCTGAAGAAGGTATTCATGAAGCTGCCAAAAAAAGAGACTATCTCACCAAGACAGCTCCATTCAAATTGCCATTGTTCTTGCAACTACACCAGAGAGAGAGTATCTGTGTCCACAATCCCTTCCATGAGATGTTTCCTCCCAGGGAGAAATTGATTCTCACTGCCCCATGATCAAGCAGCTGGCCTGGGACACCAGCAGCATAAAGAATTTCTGGTTGGATGTGCATTCATGCAAGGATCCAATGGGGAACATTAAATTCTAGCTGTTCAGCTTGGGTGTGCTGATAATATTCTGTCTTTCATTTCAAATGCAGATAATTGATGCATAAAGCGAATGAAAGAAAAGTGAATATGTTTGCTTTGAATGCTAAATATAATATGTGTCTGAAGTATGGGCACAAGGGGAAAAGCTTTGGTACATTTTTACAATTCATTGCATAAATATACTTATTTTAAAGTAGAAAAATATACACTGTTTGACTGGGCCAGAAATACATTTGTGAATGATGATATAATGTAAGCTGCAACACAGCAACAAATACATTAAATGGGTAAAATTGTCATCAACACAAATATCTCTATTCTATTGTCATATGATTAATTTTTATATTCCATGATTCAATTAATGTACATGGTGTTAGCAAACCAAATAAACAAAATTACAAATACCACAAAGAAAGAATATATAGAAGTTGAGATATCACTACTGCCTTACAAAACAACAGGGGTCTGTCTGAGACAATGGGATCCAATTGAATCCACTGATCTCTATATTGAAACATACATGATATAAGTGATTCAATTAATGAATTGAGTGTTTGCAAAGCAAAAAATATACCAAATATGAACAAATAGATGCATATAAAAGATGTACAATTCTGCAACTGCCTCACAAAACAATGGCAGTTTGCCCTGAGCCAGACAGATGCAATGGAGACTGACTAAGTAGGGCTGCTATGTTGATAAGACCAAGTAGGTCTGCTTTGTTAATGAGCTCTGATATTGTTTTGCTCACTAGCTTCTGAACTGGACCTTTCACCTATAAAAGTTGATGACCTCTGTGCCTATCTCCAGCCTCTACTTTAATGACTTGGAGATTTTTTTTTGTCTCTCAAGCACAGTACATTTTTGGTAACCTTACTGGAGCTTTGTCTCCCTAGATTACACAAGATTAACCCAGACTAACCAGCTGTGTTTAAACTCAGAGAAACTGCACTTTCACCAATTATACACAGGTTTCTCCCACATTCACCAAAATAAAACCACCCCCCCCAAAAAAAAATTACCATAGCAGACATGAAATATAGGAGATTTTTCCAACAAAAAAGGGACACAAAATCCAGCATGCAAATTTCATCATTATCAGTTCAGCCATTTGGATGGCTATTATATAGCATACACTAAGCTGTGGGCTGTGGTCACATAATTGTCTTATGTGAGGACATACCAAACATGATGTCATGTTTTATGGGAGGCCATGTCTTACAGGAGGGCATGTCTTAAGAGGACATGTCTTACAGGAAGACATGTGTACCTGGAGGTCATGTCATACATATTATTGGTGAAACTGTTTTCCTCAGTCAAAGGAAGAAAAAAAAATTTGTAATGACATTCGATCTGTCATCTTTCCAAGTAACAAGGATTAAAGGGACAATGGTCACAGCAATTAGAAACAGAGTGTACGTTACTAGCAACATTTCTCAGTTCAAGAAAATTTTTTTAGATATGATAAAACCAGAGTTACTAAATGATAATGAAGACATTAATCTTCCTCAAGGTAATCCACAACTTAATGTGCTTCCATTGAATCCACCTCAATCAGTATGTAATAGATGTTATCCTGTTCAAGGCTTCCTCAATGAAAAAGATGACTTCCAAAACTAGGTGTTTTCAAGACCTATGATTCAACACGATCAAGGTGACTTCAAACCAACTGTCATTCTTCTCTCTGGACTGTTTTAAAGCATAATATTAACAACATAATACAAGAAGATCGTTGTTGAATCAGAATATGATGTGATTATCTTCTCATGAACATGAAGTGTATATATGATCACATGTACCACAAAAACGAAAAAGTGCAACACATTTTCACCTCTAGCTTATATATTGTTTCATGTCTCATTTTAGTCAGATAAAGTCAATAAAACAGTTGGCACTAATTCAAAATTTAGCCTTTTGTCCACTTCAGTAGTATTGTGGAGAATGCTAGATGGAAATTACTCCAGATTTACTTTTTACCGAATTATTGAAATTTTATGCAAAATATCAGGTAGAAAATAGGGCAGGGTCCTGGGTAAATAAAATTTTGATGTCACTTGACTTGTCACAGTAGAGTTCTTGGCTTTGACAAAGGGTTTTCTCTCATGATTTTCAGTGATTCTATTTAATGCACAAAGAAGATCTCTTACTAGGGTGGTGTCGAACCAATTCGTTCCTTTCCGCTACTTCATCAGAAATCATCATAGGTGTAACTTGTTTTAAATACTTGGTTGCTTCACCTTAATCTCTGTGCATTTCTCAAACAGCTGCAAATCACAAATTATGTTAAAATAATGACTATTACAAACCTCTCTCCAACTGATATTACATTGACAGGTTCAAATATCAGGTGATAATGATTATTCAAAAGGTAACTAAAATGGGAGGGGGATTATGGTCTTAACTTGTCCTTGATGCATTACCTGGTAAAAACAAATTTGTTGAAAGTTTTGTTCCCATATTCATGAAGAAAATTTAGCTACAAATTTACTTTCTGTGGTGGTGTAACTCTTCAAAGACGTCACAAGGGGAACCACAGCTCTAGCTACTCACTGAATGACATACACTACTTCAACAGAGTCAACAATTTCTTGAGTCAGGAGGCAAGATTGTGATGGAAAGTACAGGAGTGGTAGTACTTTGCCGGCATGTAGCGATATTGCAACTGCAGAAGAGTTGGGAGTAGCAAAATCTGAAGAAATAAGTAAAGAAGCCTCTTTAGAAAGTAAAATACTTCCTTATAATTTCAAGCCAAGTGACATTGATTCCTCCCTCTTCAACCTCTTCTTACTTCGAGTCAGGCACAGAAAATGAGGATCAAAGACTTTTTCATTCCCATGGAAAAATCTAGCTTTTGTAAAATATTTGCTAGCTTGCTTCAGCCACTTTTGGTGAGAACTAGATATTTAATATATAGGTAGCTATATAGCTAAATGTGTGCTCTATATACACTCCGTTATTACGTTTTAAAACCTCTACATCATTAGGGCAGTATAGCTATAAATATTGTAAACAAGTGTAAGGAAGAATAATTACACACTTTGTTATATACTAATTAATTATCTAGCTCACACCAAAAGTTGCCAAAGCTGGCAAGCCAGTATTTTGCTAATGGCTTCACTTACCATGATAAATCAAATTCTTTCATCCTCACTTTCTGTGCCTGAATCAGAGTTGGATGAGTCTTGATAGGAATCAGTGTCACTTGGCTTGAAATTATAACTGTCCAATTCTCCGAAAGGACCTCACCAGATTCACTATTTAGCAGCTCTTCTGCAGTTGCTATCTGGCTAGGTGCTAATGAACTGCTACATGTCCTGGGTTCACCCACAGAATCCAGCCTCCTGATTCAAGGAATGGTAGAAATTTGTTGACCAAGCATATGTCTTTCAGTGAGTAGTTGCAGCTGCTGTTACTCTAGTGATGTCATAGAAGAGTTACCTCCACAGAAAGTATATATGCACCCACGCATGCATGCATATGCGCATGCTGCATACACACATACATACATACATATATATGTATAGATACATACATACATATATATCCTATATATATATAAAGGAGATGTCTGTCGGTCGGTCAGTCGGTCGGTCGGTCGGTCGGTCGGTCGGTCGGTCGGTCGGTCGGTCGGTCGGTCGGTCGGTCGGTCGGTCGGTCGGTCGGTCGGTCGGTCGGTCGGTCGGTCGGTCGGTCGGTCGGTCGGTCGGTCGGTCGGTCGGTCGGTCGGTCGGTCGGTCGGTCGGTCGGTCGGTCGGTCGGTCGGTCGGTCGGTCGGTCGGTCGGTCGGTCGGTCGGTCGGTCGGTCGGTCGGTCGGTCGGTCGGTCTGTACACCATTATTCTGGCCAAACCTGGGGATAAATTTCTGTGAAAATTGGCATGATGATTTGTTTTGACTCAACTTAAAAGGTGGGCTAAAATTCCATAAAATGGTAGCAGTAGTAATGAGAAAAAGGAGCTACCGGTTTAAAAGTTGGAATGCATATACAACTTCACTCTGGGAGTAACATGGACCCTCCTGGCCATATCTCTTCCTTTTCCTGTGTAGGGCTAAAAATGTCAAAATGGTGCATCAGCTAAAACACTTGAACATAAGGAGTTAGATCATGAATCCATATATATTTAGAATCAATATAATCTGGAATATGTTTTAAGTACATGTATATAACCACACCCATTTCTGTGTTTATGTCAGGCCCAAAATAAGCCAAAAATGGTTCTTTGACCATACAAATCCTTGGAGTGGCAGACTTCAAACATAGTATATATACACAAATTAACTTTGTGAATAACATGAGCTGGATCCCTCATTGCTACATCATTACCCATTAGTTTGTAAAGAGAAAAAGTGCCAAAAAAAAGGACCTGAATAAAAATTGGATCTAAGGAGTTGGATCCACTAACCCATTTTGATATATATTTTGGTTCATAGGTATGTAGGTATGCTTGCATTTATGTGTCTAGGCATCACAATTGAACACTGGAACCAAAATGGCCAAAATTTGGCATATGCTCTCTAAGAATCCAGGTGAGTATTACTAAACATATGTGGGCATGGTAATAGGTGTTCACAGGTAGTTATTTAGGCTGAAAAAAGTTAATCAGAAACCAATCCCAGCAAAAAGTTGGTGTGTAGTCTTCAAGTACTTGGAACAGCATTATTAACCAACCACATATAGGTGTAGACTGGCCATAGCCACACACACTGGAAGTTGTTTTGCCTATTAAAAGCTAATCCAACAACCAACAAAACTGAAATTTTTAATGTGGTTTCAAGTAACTGGGTGAACATTACTAGTAACACGTGTGTACATCAATAAGTGTGGTCTGGTCATTGCCACACCCATAAGACGTCATTATGCCTGTCAAATACTCATTTATGGGCAAATCAGGCTGAAATTTGCCATATGGAGTACAAGTAACTTGGTGAGCATTACTAACTACATTTGGGTGTGGTAATATGTGTGGTTTGTTAATAGCCACACCCACAAGAAGTTGTTTTAGCTACCAAAAGCTAATTAAAGGACCAACCAGGCCAAAATTAGAGAGGCTTCTTAATGTTTCATGTTGACAGGCTTCTTAGTGTTTCATGTTGACAGGCTTCTTGATGTTGCATGTATTTATATATATATACCCCATATCAGCATCACTTCATTTTATGTTGTATTATATTTTCCCTCCTCCCATCACCCCCCCCCCCCCCCTCCCCTCTTCTCTTTTGAAAACCTTTTTTCCACCACTGGGTCTACTGTACTATAACCAAAGCAATGTAGGCTCTATACAAGTGAGGGTCTACTATAGCCATGGTAACATTGGATCCATACAAGTTAATTTAACTTGTAATATAATCCATATGATCTTTTCAATTAGAAAGTAGTTTAAACTGAATATCATCATCCACATATAAGATAAACAGCAAAAATATTAATTTTGAGAAAACTTCATTTGTAAATTTCTTTTTTTCTAAATTTTACACTCCTTGTTCTTATCACACTATTAACTTGGCATTTGTTGTTGATATCAGATGCAGACCTAGTGCTCACTAGCCTCCTTCCGATATTTTTTCACAACATTTGATTAATAAATTAGTAGCACATTGATTAAATATTGCTGTGTATCTTCAAATTCTCTTTGGAAATTTAATAGTGCCATGCTCCTGGAATAGCCCTGGACAAAAAGTTTATATGGGCTTAGCAAGGGAGAGACATATGGGGTGATGGGGGGTAGTGGGTGGTTAAGTTAGATATAAGAAAATACCCATGCAGCAGTAATAACACGTCAGAAATTTAATAAAAAGGGTTTAGATATTCTATGTAGCAAGTCTCGAATACATTCACTGTAAGCTTAACAAGATCTATATAAATTTAGAGCCAAGTATGTGGTACTTGATACTAATGATCATAACTATGTATCAGTAAGTAGCCATAGCATGGCTGCACATCCAACCTTGGACCAAAAAAATACCCTCTACTACCTCCACACAGTCTTCCCTCAACCATCATTCCTGCTTCAGTTCATGCTGTCAGGAAACTTTATGAATTTCACCACTCAGTCACAAACATCACCAATGTAGCTGCAGCTCCACTTGTGCTCATTTCTATACCCTCCACCATCTTGTTTTAAAGGGACCTGGAGGAGGGTGGGACAAGTAGGAATTTGGAAAGGGTCAAGCTAAGCTTAAACCTTAAACATCTAAACCCTAAGCCTTGGTAGTATATATAACCAGACTGCATATTCGTTGATTTATTATGTTTGCGTATTGGTGTACAATCTTAATGGTATCTGAAATTTTTTTTATTTTTACTATTTGTGATTAGTGTGGTTGGCTTGAAATGTCATTATAAATTACTCTGGCAAGATAATTAGCTGCTCACACATTTATAGAAATATGAATAAGGAGTCTGGGAAGAACTAGCTTGATGCAACTCTTGTATGTATTATACAGAAATTTTATTACTCATACCAAGTATTGTAGCTGCAAAGTTGTTGAGCTCATCAGGAATATGCAACCAAGCTCCTCTTTCAACATCCTCTGGCCAGATAATTAGCTATTCATACATTCATAGCAATTTAAATAAGGAATCTGAGGAGAACTAGCTTGATGAAACTCTTGTATGCATTGTACAAAAATTTAATTACTCCAATCAGTATTGTAGCTGCAAAGTTGTTGAGCTCATCAGGAATGTGCAACCAGGCTCCTTTTTCAACATCTGTTCAATTTTATTCTAGCATTAAAATATATTCTGTCAGACTACAGGCTATTTTACTTAATATGTATTGTGTACCATACAATATTTAATAAAGGTTTCAGCTATATGTACAGCTTCCATATGAAGAATATAATGGAATGATAATATTCCACGTATGTGGTGCTAAATATCAGAAAGGCCAGATTTTCTATAATAATGGCTGCATGAAGATACCCTCTCAGGAATAGCAACTTCTGGTATACTAGAAGCTGATGACATATGCATTATCAAGTCCTTTATTGTATATACATATTCCCTTACATTTCTTTTTATCAATGTCTAAAATATTAGACATATATGTTCAATTAAGTATTGGGTACCATAATCATTCCTGTATACTCTTTCTAATTAATAGGATTGTCCTCTCTTTTAGAGTATCTCAAGCTCCACAAAGTATGTTTTAGGAACAAATACATTGTAAAACAGTAAATAAGGTAATACCAATGTATTATGGAGGTCATGTATGCATTGTGACATAAAAACAGCTATGCATATTGATGTCATGTCTATTTTATTATAAAAATATTAGGATAACATTCTGTGCACAAAATTGTTACGACATCATGATTGCATATTATCCATAAAAATCCCATGAAATAATAATAATTTACAAATGTCATATAATATACAAAACAAATTTATTAACAAGAAAAATGATAAATATCATAGCTTGAGCTTGATCCTAGCAGTGCAGCAGTATTCTCATGTTGGATGGCAACACCAACTTGCAGGGGGGGGGGGGGGGACACTTTATCTGCTGAAAGGAAAACATTGTACTTGAATTAAATAACATGCTTGCCAACATAACCTCAGTACTCTTCAGACAAACAATTTTAACTACATTGATAATAGAATTATGAGAATTCTGTTCCTTATGATCACCCAGGAACCAGAAAAAGAAAGGGAAAAAAAGAAAAATAAGATAACAATAGAAATTATCGTTGTTGGTTGCAACGGTGACACATTTACAATATAACTCTTTCTCTGGGTACATGACATTTGTATTTATTATGCCCTTTAGCTTGTATACCAGTGCTCCTGTTGGAGCTTCACTGCAAGGTATCATTCCAATGAAGTAGAAAGTAGCATAACTAACAAAAGTAAGATATTCTGGTAGCAGCCTGGATCGAACAATGGGTGCTGGCATTTATGCTAATGTTTGTTGGCCATACCATATCCATAACTGACAGCAGATGCAAAATTTCATCCTGATTAGTACAGTAGAGCATAGGCATGTGGTCTGCACAAGACTGAGAGTGTTATACTTTACTGTGTGTGTTCTATGGGTTCAATTTCATTGTTTAATTTAATTACTCTTCTATCCATCACTTATAATGGATTAAAAAATTGTTCCTGAGGTACATTGCTGTGCCATCATCTTATATAGTTGAGAGACTGGTTTCATATGCCTCTATTATAAAAGCCCCTCATGGAAGACTGTCTGATATGAATTTGATAACTGATACTTATAATTATTGTATTGAAACTGAAGTAAACATTAAAAAAAAACTGATGTCAATTTTATTCTGTCAAAGTAACTGTGTTTATGGAATTTTTCATGATGCCTTGGGGCATGTCCCAACACTTCCTTTGTTGTGAAAGTCTCTATGATATTAATTTTATTCCAGGGCTTTTCTCTATTAGGTAAAGTGTGAATAATGGGATATATAGTGATATCCCTATGCATCTTTCAAAATTAGTAAGATTTAATCTCTTGAGGATTCTTCAGAAAGAGTGGAGTACTTGCATGTGTTCTCAAAATTAGCCCAAAATCACTATGTGTTAGCATACATTTTGGAGGCAATATATGATAATATTATTTTGGTGACGTGAGACTATTCATTCTCATATAATTTTTCAATAGCCAAGATCCACATTTGGTGCTCACTATTTCCCTATGATATTTCAGCTCATTTCTCACATTCAGAACAAGACATACTTTGACCCCATCATACCTAACCCACTAGTGAGCTTGCTTATACTCCGTGGGGTCTGTAAAACAATCTCTGTTTATTTGAACTAGGTGTGCTTCTGTTCATTATTGGCATAGAAGTCATGGCTCACTTGCACGATCTTTTTTGTATACATTTTAAGGAATCTATCACTGATGATAATATATTCGTTAGTGAACCTACCAGCAATATATATACTTACTATACAACATGTAGCATATTCACACCCCTGACTCTAACTCCTCAGCTCCATCATTCCTGTCGATTGCAACTTACATGCTAAACAGTGTGCCACAATCCGTCCTCTTTTTTTTTAATGTCTTTCTGCATTATATCTACAGAAACCATATTTACCTGCTTCTCTTGTACAAGCTGGAGCATAGTGTAATTAACAATGGTGTCCTCATCACCTGTTGGGTTGATAGACATGTGGAGGGTGGAGTTATTGACACTTCTATAGTCACCGTAGGTGAAGTGATCTTACTAAAGAGGAACATCTGCACTGTTCCACTGGGTGACGTTGAAAATGTGAGGGCAAGGGGTATCATATTCAATATACCTAACTATGTAAATATGCATGTGAACACATTAGAAATCATTTGCTTGTGTGCACGATTGTTAAATATTCCTATATCCAAGCAAATACATGAATAAGAATAATTATGTAAATCATGGGATGGGAAAACCTCTATTTTTCTCATACATTCTTATAATTCTTTTAATCTTGGACATAGCACTCTATGATAGGGTCATGTTCCCACTCCATGCCATAGGATGAGAGATGTGAATGATTGTACCAGAACCTTACCAACGTTTGTGCAGCTATGTGGCCACTAGAGGAACTCAGATCATTGCTCCTCCTCATTGACTATTTTGGTTTAGAGATGTAAAATCAATGTTCATATTTTTTCCATTTTTTATTTGATTTGAGTTTGTGTAAGCAGATGCATGCAAATATCTAAAAAAAAGGATAAATATTGATGTCATTTTTGTGCATAGTAACTGATATCTCATCAAAATTGATAAAACCACTTCAATTTAAAAATCATCTCACCTATAATTAATGAAAGCACCTCAGGTAAATGAAACCACCTCTAGTTAATTAAACCACCTCTGTTTTAATTGACAACCAATTCTGTATTTGTGAGACCACTCTTAGTAAATGAAACCATCTACTCTGAAGTGGGAGTTCCTTGTCTTTAATATTTTACCTCTACAACATTAGGTCAACAACCTTATCTTTTGAACAATATAATCACCACCCATCATGAGAAAAGTAACCACCAGTTTGTATATGATACCACCAACATCTATTCTATATAAGTCTAACTAATTCGGTGAAGGAACAAAATTGCCTCAGAAAAAAGGGAGGGAAGTGTGCAATTAGGGCAACAACCCTTTACCACAAATAATCATAGTATACTACATAAAATATGAGGCTCCTCTATATCTTAGACCCTCATAGGTTTGAAGGCTGGATTGTGTATTTTCCCCTTTTCTCTTCAATTGAGGGGGGGGAGAAGTGTGATAAGAATTATTTTATGAGAAGCATGTCAACCATGAGTGGTAAGGTGGCAAGATCTATAAGGAAAAAGTTTCGAAAATGTGCAGCTCAAAAATATTTAAATAACATTCCAACTGTGAAATGTATAAACTTTTAAAATATTTTAATAAAAAATCTTGTCAGAGGTGTTGCTATAGCATCATCAGGTGGTAATGAATAATTATTTTCATTATCAAACATCAGAAATATGAAAACTAGTAAGATATGCAAGTACTAATTGAAGGCTTACATACAGATCTCAATCGATGAGAATAAAATGTAGTGATAGGAAGTGACAGCTTCTGTGTTGCCGCCATCACATTCTCACTGTCACATATGCTGTGAGATTACATGATAGGGTTGCTGTTGTTGTAGCTTCTCCTGTCAATTGGTCTGCACTAGCCCATATGCACATATACACATACATAGAGGGTTGACTTAAGATGGATTCCCCTGCAACTATTCATACCTAAGTAATCACAACTATAAATGTATATCTTGTTAAGACAGACAGACAGACAGACAGACAGACAGACAGACAGACAGACAGACAGACAGACAGACAGACAGACAGACAGACAGACAGAGAAACAAACAAACAAACAAACAAATAAAACAAACAAATAAATAAACAAACAAATAAAACAAACAAAAAAAACAAACAAAAAAAAAAACAAATGAACAAAAAAGAATCAAACAGACAAACCAAAAAAAAACAAAAAAAAACAAACAGGAGAAGCTACAATAGCAACTGCTTTTGGCCATTGCTGACCCTTTAAAGCAAAGTTAGAAAGATAGAATGAATAAACATATGAATCAATAAACAAACAGGACAACTAATTAATTAATTTATAAATAAACAAATTAACAAACAAATTGTGAATTATAGTAAGGTGGCTGAATCAGAGAGTTATGTAGTACTCTCTAAGTAGGGATGATCATCCAAAAAAAATGGGGGCTTCACCGACTAATACAGCATGAAAGCTTCATTTTCTCTGCTATGACTCAAACCTAGGCCATAAAGTTCACCTGCAGTCCATATAAGCTGCAATATGAACTATCAGGATACTTTCTGTCCCCAAATCAATAGCTAAAGTAGCAAATATAGACCCTGTCAAAATCACCAAAAGTTTACCATCTCTCTTCTTATAATTTCTTTTCTTAATTTTAAGTGCTAATGCCTAACTGGCTACAGCAAATCATGCAATAGTTTTGCTAACAGCCAACTATTTCTTTAAACTAGGTTCATGACTTATTCATTTGCTTCGTCATGCTAAGAAACTAACAAAGTATATCCCAGACTAATAGCTACAGTTTTAAGTTTAAACCGCCATTTTGATACTACAAATTCTATCCGCACAATTAAAAACTGGTTTGTGCATTAGGCTATGAATATCATTACAAGAACTACATTTCCAAATCTTGATTGGAAGTCAAATTCAGTAGCTAAATTCGTTACAGCTAGCCATAGAATTGTTATAGCTAGCTAACTGTTACTTCCTGATAATTAATTAAAAGTAATTGAGTACTGTACTGGGTGAATGCACTCCCTGTGGAGAGGTGCAGGTAGAATGCGCACTTGTGGATGTCAATCAGATGTATACAAGATGCCAATCCAGTACTGTAGCCAGCTATCTGACTAGTCTTGGTCCCAGACCCCTTAATTTGCAGCACTGGTTATATTGCATCACCAGCACGCTAATAAAGTGGGTCTGGTGACTTGCCTGAGCATTCTGTATTCTTGCGTCAGAATGTTGGCACAGACCAAAGTAATTTTATAATGAGGTTTTAAAACAGCCATACCTACCGCCAAGGTTATAAAATGTTTCGAAGTGACTGAATGCCTCTGACGCCATCACCAGTACTTGGTACTATATATTTACATGCAAAACAAAACTCTTCATGAATATGTAGTTCTGGTTAACCAAACGAGTGGGTGTGGCTTTTATGGTTGCTTTCTAAGGATACCTAAGGAACACAGACTGCACAGGCAAGTCATCAGAACTACTTTATTTTAGTGCTGGTGATGCAATACAACCATTGCTGCGAATAAAGGGGTCTGGGACCGGGACTACTATCTGACAATGTGAAAAAACTTAAGGAAACAAGTGAAAATAATAAATATTTCTTTGAAAAAAAAAGGTAAGTAGGGATGGTGTGTCAGCAAAAAGTGCAAAAACAAGAGTTCTGTGAAAGTGTGTGTTACAAAATTCCCTACCTCACTGATTCCACATTGACACATCATCCCTATTTAACGTTTTTATTTCAAAAAAATATTTAAAAATTTTTTTCATGTATTGTGAGTTGATACACCTTTATTTACACTCCTAGGTATGTTGTAAAAGTATGTACGTCTTATTATGAATCGCGAATTATAGTAAGGTAGCTAAATGTATTGTGAGTCGATGTATCTATAATAATATGAGTGTGTATAGCTACTGATATGACTAATTATAATATAAATTATGAACAGTTGGGACATTTGTGGATACCCATTATTACGGGTTTTTTTGTTGTTATTACATCAGTCATATATACCAGTGTCTGTATGCATACTTTTATTCTGTCAATACCCACTTCGTCATTGAAGCTGTTCTGCTTATGAGTTTAAAATTTATTGCATGATTGGAAACTAAGACTATGCCACCTTAAGTTATGACAATTTGGTGAAGAGGAGGGGATCATGTTTGGCCACATCTGTATGAGAGAGTTTTGCGCCTCCAGCAAGATCTGGGTGAGTATATGGAAAAAGTAGAACCGTATTTCATCGTTAATGACATAGAGGCAGTAGAAAAGAAGAAGGCTATTCTCACTCAGTAGTTAGTTCCTATCAACTCACAGGTAGCCTCACTACCCCAAAGTCATTTCAGGAGCTGATAGGGTCGGTAAAGAAGCACCACGACCCACCACTCTCAATACCCTCGTGGTGGTACAGAAGCATAAGTTAAAAATACTAGTAAAATCTAAAGGTGAATCTGTTGTTGACATTTTAGCTTCCCTAAGGACCTTATCAGAGCATTGTAACTTTGGAAACACTATTAAGGATATGCTGCTGGACAGGTTGGTATGTGGGATCAATAACCTAAATATTCAGAGAAAGTTATTGTCTATGCAAGGCTAACTTATAAGAAGGCTGTAGATATTTCCATATCAGTGGAGACAGCTGATAAGGACTCTCAGAATTTGCAGAAACTAGGAACCAATGTAGCCAATTTAATTGAGTGCATCATGTTAGGCAAGGGATGCCTTAGCATGTTGCAGGAGCAACAAAGCCACCATTTGTTACTGGATCAGCTCGATCACCATGCTATTGCTGTGGAGGTGGGCACAACAGCTCAGAGTGCAAGAACTCAGAATGCCACCACTGTGGCAAGAAAGGTGACATAAAGAAGGTGTGTCAAAGTTATTAAAAGAAGAAGGACCAGATTCCAAAAAAGGAGAAAACCTATCTGTTGGAGTCTGGGGAGTAAGGATCAAGTGATTCTGACACCAAATCTTATCACTTAAATACTTTGCCAAGCATAGCAAGTATTCCCATAGAGTTAAATATTTCTCTCAATGGTGCCAAGACGACCATGGAGCTAGACACTGGTGCTTCACATTCCATTATTAGTGAGAGCCTGTATCAAAAACTTTGGAAGGAATTCACCTGTCATTAAATGTTCTTCCATTAATATCCAGACCTATACCAGAGAGAGGTTGGAAATCCTTGGAAAAATCAAAGTGCATTTTGTGCACAAGGAGCAAGCACAGTGTATCATACTCATTATCAAGAGAGATAAACCTAACTTCATTGGACAAAACTGGCTGGGAAAGATGCACCTAGATTGGAATGAGATCCACCACCTACAGGCAACCTCAGGAATAGATAACATTGTGCAGAAGAGGGCCGTTGTCTTCAAGGACAAGTTGGGGGTGCTGGAGGGTATGAAGTTTTCACTGCATATGGATCAGAATGCTCATCCATGATTCTTCAAACCTAGGTCTGTTCCATCCATTTTTTAAGATAAGGATGAGTATGAATTGAGTGGGTTGGATAAAGAGGGAATAAGTAAAGCTTATACAATTTTCAAGGTGGGCTGCTCCAATAGTACCTGTGTTGAAGAGAGACGGAAGGATAAGAATTTGTGATGATTATAAGACTACTATAAATCAAAATTCTGAGATTGAGTCCTACCCTTTACCCAAGATCGATGAACTGTTTGTAGTTTGAGTGGGAAAAAGTTTTTCAGTCAATTGGATTTGTCACATGCATACCAGAAATTGCAATTGTATGACCAGTCTAAGGATTGTGTGGTAATTGATACACATGAGGGTCTTTTCAGGTATACTAGATTACCATTTGGAGTGGCATCAGCTCCTTCCATCTTCCAGCGCACTATGGAGTGTCTTATAAATGGTGTTCTAGGGGTAGCTGTCTACCTGGATGACAATTTGGTCTCAGGGAAGACCAAAGAGGAACACTTGAATTGGTTGGACATGTTGCTTCAAAAACTCAAGGATGCAATATTGCAGTTGAAAAGGAAGAAATGTTTCTTCTCGACTCGATCTGTGGAAAATCTGGGTTATATGATTGACCAGGATGGCCTCCATCCAACACACGAGAGAGTTCGGGCAATCAAAACTGCTCCATCACCTACAAACAATATAGATTCCCAAAGTAGGCAACCATCTTAAATGGAGATCTCTGTCTTTTGCTTCAGGAATGGCTGGAGTTGCTCATCCTTACTCCCTGATGGCCATGCTGTCATGCAATACTTCTTCATCTTGGACAAGGTAGGATCTTGCTCCATCCATGATTTGATCTGGCTTGCCTTCACCATGGTATCTGGTTCTTTACTAATACATCATCTGCAGGCATGGGAACATATCCTAGTGCTTCTGGAAGAGGCAATCTACTCAACTCATCAGCATCAATCCATCCAACACATGAGAGAGTTCGGGCAATCAAAACTGCTCCATCACCTACAAACAATATAGAGCTGAGCTTGTTTTTTGGTCTAATCAACTACTATGGCAAGTTCCTTCCTCAACTGTCTACAGTGTTTACTCCACTATACACTCCTCTCAAAAAGGGTACAGGCTGGTCTCAGAAATCTCAGCAGGCAAATACATTCAACAAGGCTAAACTTTTGCTACAGGAAGCCCTTGTATTTATGCATTTTGACAGCTCAAGGGAGATCTTTTTAGAATGTGATGCATCACCTTATGGAGTAGGATCTGTTTTCTCTCATCGTATGGATGATGGGAGTGAGCGACCAATTGGGTAGGCATCAAGTTCATTGTCATCTGCTGAAAAGAAGTATACTCAGCTAAAAAAAAGAGGCACTTATAATAGTTTTTGCAGTTAATAAATTATATCCATACCTTTATGGCTGAAATTTAATGATCTACACTGATTATCAACCATTGAAGCACTTATTGAATGACTCTCGTCCGGCACTTGTGATGGCATCTGTGCATATCCAGCGATTGACAATGATGTTGGGTGCTTATCACTACTTGATTGGCTACAAACCTGGTAGTAATCATGAGAATGCTGATGAGTTGAGTAGATTGCCTCTTCCAGAAGCACTAGGATATGTTCCCATGCCTGCAGATGATGTATTAGTAACGAACCAGATACCATGGTGAAGGCAAGCCAGATCAAATCATGGATGGAGCAAGATCCTACCTTGTCCAAGATGAAGAAGTATTGCATGACAGCATGGCCATCAGGGAGTAAGGATGAGCAACTCCAGCCATTCCTGAAGCAAAAGACAGAGATCTCCATTTAAGATGGTTGCCTACTTTGGGAATCTAGAGTTATTTTCCTACATCAAGGAAAACAGAAGATCCTCAGTCTACTCCATGAGACATCTCCCAGGGTCAGTCGAATAAAGAGCTTAGCTTGTGGCTATGTATGGTGGCTCAAGCCATATCAAGGTATTGAAGACTAGTGAAAGGTTTTGAATCTTGTCAACTTTCAAGACCATTATCAGCTGTTGCACCATTGCATCCTTGGGAATTCCTCAAGCAACTTGGTCAAGATTGTATATTAATTATGCAGGGTAGTTGTTGATTCTTTCTCAGAGTGGTTAGGAGTTCACCTTAGAGCTTCAACCTCATCTGCTGTTATAATTAAAAAGTTGAAATCTATTTTTGTGAGCCATAGATTGCCCCAGACTATTGTGAGTGATAATGCAAGTCATTCAGCAGTGCTAACTTTTAACATTTCGTTCAAATGAATTGAATTTATCATATCATTAGTGGATCCTATAATCCTTCTTCCAATAAACTTGCTGATAGTGTAGTCCAAACCTTTAAGCCAGGTATCAAAAGGATAAGAGAAGGAACATTAGAATGCAAGTTGTCTTGATTCATTCTTCAATACAGGATTACACCACACCTTGTTACAGGAGTATCTCCTGCTCAACTCCTTATGAACTAAAGCTCAATGTCTCAGTTGGATTTGTTGTATCCTGATATACAGTTCCAGGTACAGCAACAACAGGAAAGCAACGACAGTATTACGACGTCTGTGCTGAGGCCCGAATATTTCAGGTGGGGGGAGAGGTGTAAATGCGACAATTTTCATCAAACCGGGAGACGTGGTAAAAGCTGAGGTGTATGAGAAAACTAGTCCACTTTTGTTTAAAGTCAAATGGAACAGTGGTCAAGTTGTACATGGATATGTTGACCACATCCATAAGGGTGATAGCAGTACAAGTGTTACACCAGATAATAACACAGAGGAACTCTCAGTTGAAAATATGGATATTGCAATTGTTGCACTACTAACTGATACAATTCTTGTAGAATTCAGTACTGATAAGTCTGAACATCCTGCAGAAGTGGGGAATCCTCAAAAATGTGCCACAAGATCTACCAAATGTGGACCTTCTGAACATGTCCGTTGATTTTCCAAATACGTCTATCGGTACACCAAGCCTTTGACGTTCTTTTCTTGTCAAGCATCTGCCTGATTATTTCAGCACTCACTTCTATGGCAAGTACAACTTTAATCCTAGGAGGGAGGAGTGTAATAATGTGACTGTGTACAGTTATTAGTACGATTAATAGTAATATGAACTATCAACTGTTGTGATATTTGTGGAAACCCTTTGTTACGGTTTTCTTTGTTTGTTATTATATCACTCACATATACCTGTGTTTGTATGCATACTTTTACTTTGTTAATACCTACTTTGTGATTAAAGCTGTTGTGCTAATGAGTTTTGAATTTGTTGTGTTACTGGGAACGAAGACGTAAGTTATCACAATACCTTTATATACACACCTAAGTGTGTTGTAACAGTATGTACTTCTTGTTTATACCCTCAACATTCTGAACATGTGTGTAAGTACATAAGGTAATTTTTTTTTGTGACTACATTTAATTTCCTAAGTGTGACACACATTCAACTATATGGCTTCACTGGTTCATATGCATACAAGGCTTTAATCTATTGGGTAGCAGGTGGTGGGTTGAGGGTGGTGAAAACAATGTTTTCATTCTTAAGAAGAACCTTGAACAGAGCTCCTGATTTTCAAAGGGTTCTTTCAAATAAATAGTCTTCAAACAGTCAAACAGGGAGATCACGGGATACTTAGGGGAGTGGGAAAATAAATTTGGTAAGCAGCTTATAATGCTTTGAGGGACTTGCTTGCACCCTTTTCCTAACTTTGACAGAAATGCCTAGATATCCAGAAAAAAAAGCCTCACTGTAAGGCTGAATGAGAAGAGATGCCTTAAACTACTGGAGGAAGCTACAATTCAAGAACTTGAACAAAATATTTAAAAAAAAAACAAGTGATTACATTCTAATGATGAATATTTATTGATTTTTTTTTTACAGTCATGCAGAGAGATATAGGGGATATTGGGGGGTGGGGGGGGGGTAGGGTTGGTGAGGAATTGGAGATACACACACACACATATATATATTTATTACAATTGTAATAAAACTGGTATGTAGGGATGGCATGTCAACAAAAAGTGCAGAAACAAGAAATCTGTGACAGTGCATGCTACAAAATTCCATACTTCACTGATTCCTCTGACCTTAGAATTCTACGCATAGTGTGACAGTATGTGTTGCAAAATTGCTGTGAATTAAGAGTAATTATTTTACATGAGCTAGCTAGAAGCAAAATGAAGAGGTAGCAGTCTTTCAGCATCACACCTTACACATTTACGAGAATGTGGAATCAGTGAAGTAGGGAATTTTATTACATGCACTGTCACAGAATTCTTGTTTCTGCACTTTTTGTTGACATGTCATACCTACTTACTAGTTTTATTTCAAAGAAATATTTTTACTTTCACTTTTTTCCAATAGTTTTTGTACACTGACAGATTTCATTTCTTAATGTGGCTCAATAGTAGTGATAGTAGTAGCAGTAATAAAAGCTGCTGCTGGTAGTGTAGAGCTTCAGAGAGAGAGAAAGAGAGAGAGACTCACTGCCAGCAGTATAGAGCTTCAGAGAGACTCGATGCCAATGCAGAAAGAAGTAACAGTTAACTAGCTATAACAATGTATGTCTAGCTGTTACAAATGTAGCTAGAGAATTTGACTTACATTCAAGATTTGAAAGTGTAGTGGTGGTGGTGGTACTAGTAGAGAGACTCATTAACAGCATGGAGTTTCTTGATTTGAACGTTGGGACTACACACCCTTTTAAAATTTTATTTAATTATATTCATCACCTTGTGCAAAAGAACTGGTTTTAAATTGTGCATGTAGACAAATTGGTGGTCAAATGGCTGCTTTGACTTAACACTGCAGCTATTAGTCTGGAATATACTTTGGTAGTTTGTTAGCATGGCGAAGCAAATAAAGAGATCATGGACCTAGTCCAAAGAAATAGTAAGCTGTTAGTATAACTATTGCATGATGTGCTAAAGCCAGCTAGGTTCTAGTCCTGGAACTTAAGAAATATTATAAGAAGAAAGATGAAAAACATTTGGTAATTTTGATGAATCTGGAGGACAGAAACTATCTTGGTAATTTGTGTTGCATCTTATATGGACTGCAGGTGAGTTTTGTAGCCTAAGTTTGAGCCATAGCAGAGAAAGTGAAGCTTTTATTTTATATTAGTCTATGAAGCTGCCATTTTTTGGGGGATCATCCCTACTTAGAGAGTATTACCATACTCTGATATATATATATATATGCATATATGTATGATAACCTGCCAAGTGGCTGAAAGTATTTGGTTGAAAATGGGTGGATACGATCTTCAGGTAATGAAAGGTAACTTGAGCAAGGTTCCATTGGTCCATACCCCATCATTTAAGTGAAGGAGCTCAAAGAAGCCAATAAGGATTCTTGGTGGTCAACCTTTCTCTTAATCAAGGAGAATTCATAGGCATTTACATGTTGTCATTCCAAAGAAAAGTTAATGCATTTCAATATTGCACACCCTGTTGGAAAAAAAGACCATCAGCAATTTTAAAGGGTAGATATAGTTTAATGAACTCATAAATAGTGTTCCATGAAAGTCAATTTTGGTCAGGGAAACAAGAACTTCATTTCAGATCAAACAAATTAATTCAAGAAAATTTTGACCTGGCAAAGAAAACTCAAACCCAAGAAAAAAATATCTGATTTAAGGGAGCAGCTGGAAATATGGAATTTTTTTTCTCCACTACCCCCAATCGCTATTCCTGTACAACAAAATTAAGGGCTACCAAAGTGTCACAGCAGGATTGCAGCTGGATCTTTTATAATCATTGTAGGGGCTCATTCAAGCTACAATTTTAAAGCATGTGCATGCACACCACAATAGAGGGGATATGTTAAACAAAACAAAATCTAATAAAAATTATGTACAGGTAAACATGTAGAAAAACATGTAAATACTAATACACATACAAAACTCATTTACATAAATAAGCATTAAAAATATTTTTTTAACCCTAATAACATTTCCATGAATAACTATAAATATGTACATAGAAACTTTTTTACAACTTCCACCTTTAAAAATTCCAATTAAAGTTAAGAAATTTAAAAAAAATTTTTAAATAAAAAATTAAGAAAATACAACAGAAAAAAAAGCTACCAACAAAATATGCAAGGGGCAAATTACACCACCAAACACCACTTCATTACAAAGAAAGCCCCAAAAAATCCAAAAAAAATAACAGGGAATAAAAATTAAAAAAGCCATCAGCAACTAAGTCACTTTAAAGCAAACATGCAACTAAAAATTGTAAAATACAACATATCAACTGGGAAAGCAAACTCCTACTTATTGAGTAGATATAAAAGTTCCTGTAGAGTTCAATTTTTGATAAAAGTTAAAGGTGCTCATTTAAGTACTTAGATTTCCTAATGGGAAGAGATCACTACTGAAAAAAAAAGAGTATTTGGTCAAAATATCACAAGAAGTATGGTCAGGTGAAACGGCAGAAGATCATTCACAGCATCTTCAAGCAATTTAGAACAGCCAGGCACACAGACTAAGCCTTAGGACACCAAAAGAAAGCCAATTATGACTCCAAGACATGACTATAAGGAATACACCAAGACTACAGAAAGTGACTCCAAATAGACTACACTTTCATCTACAAGGTAAGTCCTACCAGGCACTTAACAGACACAAAAACCCCCAACAAAACCATAGATACTACATACATAGAAAGAATGCAATAACATCTGCATATGTAAATTTAAAAAGAAGTTCAATTTACTAAATAATATGATTAAATCTATTTCCATCATTCACATATGCACACACGAACACATTAAAAAACAACAAAGGTTTCAAAAGCATAAAAAGATAAGGATTACATGTTCTCCTGTAATGCATGTCCTCCTGCAAACAACACATTTCATTATGTAAAACATGCTCGTCTATAAAATATATTCTCCTGTAAGACCTATATTCATGTAAGATGTGTATTCCTGTAAGATACATCCTCCTCTAAGACTGTACTCCTATAAGATATGTCCTGCTGTTATACATGTCCTTCGATAAGACATGCCTTGCTACAAAACATACCCTCCAGTAAGACCTGTTCTGCTGTTAGACGTATTTTCCAGTAAAACAATTTTCCTGTAAAATATGCCAATGTGAAGACATGTCTTCCCATTAGACATATTTTCAAAGTATGACCTCCTATAGGACTCATCCTCTAATAAGACTTGTCTTACCAGAAGACATATATTCCCATAAGACATGTCCTCCCCTAAGATAATTTTATGACCAAAGCCCATTAAAGGTGGGCCTTGTACGTGATGAGGCCAAAAGATGCCATTTGCGTGTTGGTCTACTTAATATTATGTGGTGTGAAATAAGTAAATGCATTCCTGCGTAAATAACTTAGCTATGATGTTTAAACCCTGAAGGTGCATCAACGAATACATATATGAATGTTCACAGACTAATTGTATGCTTGCTTGCATGCACGCTCAGAGGCACTCACTTATAAAAAGGATATCATCTTCTGTGACAATATCATTTATGACTAGAAAAAAAATGGGTACATGGATTCAAAAACAATATAATAATGTGATAGAATTGTTATCTCACTGTGAATAATCTTATTAGGTCATACCACTAAGCCAAAATCTATATTTTCTGCAATAACAAGAAAAGAAATGTCAAGGGTCTTTAAATCATATTTTATGTATGTTTCCTTACATAATATTTCTTATGTCATGTACATTTCATAACATAAATGGAATGCAGTATGTTCGTTGTAATCTTATCATGTAGATAATTCATGTGCAAGACTTGTAATAAAAAAAAATATATATATATATATATATATATATATATTCTGTGAATCTGTAACTGGGTGGATAGTTTGTGGGCCAGACATTAGATGAAAAATTGTAATTTATACTTTTAACACAGTGGATAGTTGGTGTGCCAGATATGTGATGAAATATAAGTGTGTTCTGTGTATACATAATATGATGGATAGTTGGTGTGCCAGACATGTGATGAAATATAGATGTTGTGTACCAAATACATGGTGGATAGTTGGTGTGCCAGATGTGATGAAATATGGTATTTTTTGTATATCCATAACATGGTTGATAGGTGATGTGCCAGACATGTGATAAAATGTGGTATGTTCTGTGCACCCATAACATGGTGTATAGTTGGTGTGCCAGAAATGTGAAAAAATATGGTATGTTCTTTATGCCCTTAACCTGGTGGATAGTTGGTGTGCCAGACTTGATGAATATGGTATATTTGTGTACTCTTAAACTTGGTGGATAGTTGGTGTGTCACACATGTGATGAAATGTGATGTTCTGTATAACCATAACTTGTGGATAAGTGGTGTGACAGACATGTGATGAAATATGATATGTTTTGTACACCTGTATCCTTGTGGATAGGTGGTGTGCCAGACATGCGATGAAATATGATGTGTCTGTATACCCTTATAAGAGTACACAGTTGGTGTGCTAAACATGTGATGAAATTTTGTATGTTTAGTGTAACCATAACCTTGTGGATAGTTGGTGTGCAAGATATGTGATGATATATGATAAGTTCTGTGTTCCTATAACATGATGGATAGTTGGTGTGCCAGACATGTGATGAAATAGTATGTTTTATATACCTGTAACCTGGTGGATAGGTAATGTGCCAGACATGTCATGAAATATGGTATATTCTGTGTACCTGAAACATCTGGTAGATAGTTTGTGTTACAGATGTGTGAAGAATTATGGTATGTTTTGTGTACCTGTAACCTAGTGGATAGGTAGTGTGTCAGACATATGGTGAAATATGCTATGTTCTGTATACCCCTAACATGGTGGATAGTTGGTGTGCCAGAAATGTTATTAAATATACATGACAGGCATTGATAGTCCGACCTATCTGACCTTGGCCAGACAAATTTTGGGGCAGAAAGAAGAAAAGGGAAATGAAAGAAAAAATATAATAGTCGGAAAAAATATCTTAATGTTGGTTTCAAGTTGAAAAAAATTCATACTTTTTATTTTGTTTTGTTAAAATTAATTTTGAATGGGATTTATATAAAAGCGCATTGCAATTACTTTCGGTTAATGAAATACATATTTCATGTTTTCTTTAATGGATAGGTGGTTGTATGTTTTGATGGCACAATCAGAGTTGAAAATTTATTGTTTACTAAATGATAAAGGCAAAATGAACCAGAGAGGGGGATTTCGAGCTTACATACAAAATGAGGAATTTTTGTACACAGAATAGAGGGAAGTAAATGGAAAGTAGGGTCAAATTCTGAGGGAAGTGAGAGCTTGGTTAGAGGAACCAGTTTTCATTTATAGGCAACTTTATGTGGCTGTATCCTGAGTTGATAATCTTTCCCAACTCCACATAACATCTACACATCCTCTGATCAAAACAGAAGAAATGTTGTATATATTAAAATTCTTAAAAGGTAACTGAACTGGAAAAATAATATATTTTTTTATTGCCTTATTTTGTTGTCCTTGATGCATAATCTAGTATTAAAATTTTTGGAAATTTTTAGTCCAATATTCATGAAGAAAACTTAACTTAGAAATTTTACTTCCTGTGGGGAGTGTAACTAGTCATTGACGTCACATGGGGGACAGCTACAGCTAGAACTGAATGGCAGTGATATAATATGCTATTTCAACAAACTTCAACAATTCCTGCGGTCAGGTGGGCAGGAGGTGGGCAAACAGGTGGGCAGGCAGGCAGGCAGGCAGGCAGGCAGGCAGGCAGGCAGGCAGGCAGGCAGGCAGGCAGGCAGGCAGGCAGGCAGGCAGGCAGGCAGGCAGGCAGGCAGGCAGGCAGGCAGGCAGGCAGGCAGGCAGGCAGGCAGGCAGGCAGGCAGGCAGGCAGGCAGGCAGAACCGGCAGATAGACATACAGGCAGACACCATTACATCCATAACTTGTTACCTTGGCTTTCTTGCTTCTCTGTAAAGTCTGGAAATAAATAATACAACAAGATCACAATTAGTACAGCCACACATCCATACAGTGCATCAGCCATCCACACACACAGACTACAGGTATTGCAAGTACACACCTTGTTGGCTCTGCCCAGAAGTACAAGAAAACACTGGAAGATGAGAATCTCAGACTAGCTTAAAGGTAAAAGAACTAAACCTCTTTAGAGTGAATGAAGATTTCATAGGAAATTTTTTTTGCCGAGGTGGCTCAGGCTCCAAGTGTTGGCTGGGGGGGGGGGGGGGGGGGGCAGGAGTTGGGTTTCCTATGTGTGAGTGGACACTTTCTGCTGGGGTGGCTCAGACTTCATGTGGTTGTTGGATGGCAGGAGTTTGGGTCTTTCCACAATATTTGTGTGTGTGTGTGTGTGTGTGTGTGTGGGGGGAAGGGGAGGTGTTCATGTGTGTGCGTGGGTGGCTGTATGTGAGGAGTATATGTGTGTGCATGTGTGCGGGTTTTGTGTTTTGGGGTGTGTGTGTGAGTGTGTGTGCGCATGAGTGTGTGCGTGTGTGCGCGCATGAGTGTGTGTGTGTGTGCATTCCTTAATGTGTGTAGGTAGGGGGAGATGAGTTAGTAAAGCAGGAATATATAAAGAGATTTATCAATGGGGGGAATTTCTTGCCCCATTCTCTTTTCCTTCAGAGTAATAAAGGAAGGTGACTCTTTCCACAGTTATCTTATACATATCTTCATTATAACAACTATCATTTTTCCAGCTAAAACAAAAAGTGTTCATATGTGTGCATGTAAATGTATTAATATATTGAGGGGGGAGGGAGGGGTAGGCCACTAGCCCTTGATGAGGTCACGAAATGGTAGCCAGAAGGCAAGGATTAACATTGGGTCATGTGATCAATGGACAACTCCAACTAGGATACACTAAAAAAAACTCTGAAGTTTAAGGAGGGAGTCAATTTATGCTAAGGTAGGGAAGGGCACTGTTAAACTTTGAAACATTTATGTCACCTGTGTGCTCCTACACTAGTATTGCATGCCCTCTATTCGACTATGTATTCATTGATCTATCTATCTACATGTCTGTCTATCCTATCAATTGATCTACTTATCTATCTTGACTTTCAGCTTTAGAGGCTTGTGCTTTAACTGCTAAGCCATGGTTTTGAAGGCTGTTTTTATGAAAAATTTTAATTCTTCTTTTCACCAGTGATGACATTTTCAGGATTTTTTTGGTGATAAACCTTGCAGGCATCCAAGGATAATGCTTGCAAGTTTCGTCAATATCCATTCAGCCATTTGGCAGTCCATTGACCCCATGCAGACATAATCACAGGCCTTTTCATATGAATTGATGCTAGGACCAAAAAGAACCCACCCCATGGGCAGTTGTTTTTTTTGGGTATGTGGTCATAAAAAATGTTTGCTTTAAATGCATGTTGTAGACCTTAAAAAAAAAAAGAAAAAAAAAAAAAAAAAAAAAAAAAAAAAAAAACAACATATAATTAGTTCAATAAGTATCAAATTGGGTGGACTATGATTTGCCTACTTATATCACATTAAATACCAGTGGTATGCACAGAATATCATTTTTTCATGTTTTGAATTCTGAGATTTAACTTTACATTCAGACTGATTTCCACCTGATACACACAGAAGGAAAGGTGTAGCCAGGTGAATTCCAGTCCATCTTATTCCCAGAGTCAAGTTGGGTATACATACCAACTTTTAGAGCTGTAATTTCAAGGGTTAGTTTCGCCAATTTACAATTTTTGCCTTTTTTGATTTAATACAAACATAGAGAGGGGGTGTAGCCTTATAAAATTGTTTAAAATGATCCCCTAGTAACACTGACTCTATATATATATATATATAGATTTGTGGATATACAATTTTTGGTACTTTTAGCCATACACACAAAGAGGAATAGGTTCGGCCAGGTTGGACTCTTCCCATATGATTCCCAAGTTAAGTTGCGTCTGTATGCCAAGTTTTAGGCCTGTGGTTCCATTCTTTTTTGTTGCAAGTACAATTTTTGGCTCTTTTGTTTAAAATACAGATAGGAGTGTGGCCATATAGACATACTTAAAATTTTCCTCTGGTCGCACACTGATTCTAAATATATGTGGGTTTGTGGGTCCAACTCCAACCATTTAAGCATGACAGACAGACAGACAGACAGACAGACAGACAGACAGACAGACAGACAGACAGACAGACAGACAGACAGACAGACAGACAGACAGACAGACAGACAGACAGACAGACAGACAGACAGACAGACAGACAGACAGACAGACAGACAGACAGACAGACAGACAGACAGACAGACAGACAGACAGACAGACAGACAGACAGACAGACAGACAGACAGACAGACAGACATACTATTCCCTCTTTATAGTACAGATATAGATTAAATACTAGCACCATATACCTGGGGTTGCCCTGGATATAATGACATGACCACAGTAAAAGGTGTGGCTCAATGTTACCCAACTCCTTTACCTAGCAGATTCAAATTGTTTGCATGCTTCTAGGTTATGAATTTAATCCTCCCTAGATATCATAAATAGATTGCATCATTTTTGGTATTTTTGACCTGACATGAAAAGAAATATGATCAGGTACTGCACTTTTTGGTGGCAGGATGTGCCTACCCTGAAGCTCAGCTTATAATTTTATGGTGGATTGATAGGAGAGTGGTGCAGCCAAGTATGACCCAGCCTATGTTCAACAATTTTTCAAGCACCACTCTGGCATTTTCAGCCTCACAAACCTACAGGGAGAGGTATAAATAGGAATTACTACACTGAGTAGAGTATCCAATCAAATATAATTCATGCCACTCCATTCACTCAACTCAAGACTAGTGTTACAAGATGGTTGCAACTCAAAATCACTACTTATTATTACTTCTTATTTTCAGCTATCGGAAAAATTACTACAAAAATATTAAAACAGATTATATTTAGCATTCAAATCACACATTAAAAATTTAAATTGGAACATATTACAGCTCTTTCTTCAGATTACAGCTTCAATATTTGCCTTATGCCCATTTATCTACATTCAAAATTGGTAAACAGAACATTTTCAGCACACACAAAATCATTGTCTCTCTGATAGAACTCTGGTGGGGTTATAGTTATACCCCTAGATGGTAATAACCATAATTCATTTACCTACTAGCAAAGTTATGATTTAGCATACCATGTCTTTTTGATAAAGTACCAGAATAATTTTCCCTCCCCATTTTTTCAATAATAATTTGGTATCCTGTCTCCAATCTTTCAACTGGGCAGGAAGGGGGAATTTACAGGATGTATCCTTGGTATAATTCTATTGTAGTGTGCTTAATTAACAAACAGAAGGGTTTCATTGGAAAACTCTCTCAACTTGAAAATGTTAGTTGCTAAGTTTAACTGAAAGGGGTTACACTGAAATCGTTGTAATCCTCCTTTCTCTAGCTAGACTCTAAATAGAAATGATCCAACCAAAAAGAAATAACAACAGGAATATTAGACCCACTAAAAATATTACATTTAGACAATTTATTAATTAAATTCAGAGGAATAGCAGCTGTTAAATTTAGGGTTTACTCTCCTCTCTCTCCCTCCCTCCCTCTCTTCCCTCTCCCCCCCCCTTTCTCCTTTCTTATATCTAGCAGGAATTTTGTATGGTATTTTCAGATTTGTTGGAAAGAGACTCACATAGGATACTTTAATATATATATGCATATTATATTAAGAATATTGTATGTTTCTTATGGTGATAAGGTAGTTATTGCAATAACATAGCTACAAGTAAAAAATAAAAAAAAATTTAACACATGGAGGGGAAGGTTTTATCATTTTATACCACTAATATTATTCATAGGATTGACAAGATGTTGTTGCAAATATTGTATAGAGTGGAAATCACTGTCATATTGCAGATCCTGGGTCAACACAGTTTTTTCAAGGAAACAAAATGAAATTTTTCAATGATATGGTTCCTAATTATCATGATCATAAATTTCTGTTTTGATATCTGTGTATCTTATTCATAAATTATATCTATACATTCCATTCAGCTATGAGAAAGATATATCCTTCAGCTTTTCTTGTGACTCACCTATACCTTCCATTCAGCAATGAGAAAGATCTATTCTTCAGCTTTTCTTGTGACTTATCCATACCTTCCATTCAGCAATGAGAAATATCTATCCTTCAGCTTTTCTTGTGACTCATCCACAGCTATAAATGATCTGTGGGTATTGGACTATGACAATACAAAGGATTCCCATCAGCATTAAGAGGGATAGGCTATGGCATCAGAGACTTTTTCCTTTATAGATAAATCATTGTTGTTCTTTGTTACTGTTTTTTTTTTTTTTTTTTTTTGTCATCTAGTCTCCAAAAATGTCTGGGGAAGTAATTTCTCTTCTCCATCAATATAGAAAGAAGACTATATCCAAGATGGAGCATGAAACCACAATAACTTTAGTAATAGTTATATTTTCTTGTAAAATAGCTAGCTAACAACAAAACATTTTCAGATAAAGAGTGTATTATAGCTATATAGCTCAAAGATAAACAAATTCAACGCTTTGGGATATTTCCCCAACATATTCATCAGGAAGCCACATTTCAAAGATAATCTTTTCCTAACGGTTTTTTTATTTTTTTTATTTTTTCATTTTTTTATTTATTTATCTATTTTTAAAAATTTATTTTTATGGAAGTAGCCTTAAATCGGTTTTGCCAGGTCGGTCCTATTTGGGAAGGAAAAAGTGGACCACCCGGTCCAATTTTTTCCCAGGGTCCAAATTTTTCTTGACGGGCACCAGATGTAGAGGGACATCAGATCGAGGGCATTGTCAGTCATCGAATCAGCTATGGCTTCCGAAGATCTTGGGTCTGGTTTCAATGGGACCAATACAGGTGGGACTGAGGGTGGTGATCTCAAGGTGGGATTCACTGCTGTACCTCCCGCTTCAGGTGACGCTGACGAGATAAAGTTACTGGAGTATGGTGGCACTGGTGATTTGAAGGTTATAAACCTGGTGGGTTTTGTCTGTGTTTTGACCTTGAAGAATCAAGCCTATTATTGTAGTTATGGCTTCATATTCCCAATGAATTCCTACAAAATACAGGTGTGTAGGAAGCTTGCTGGAAGTCAGAGGCCCAATTGGACTACACCCCCTTTTTTTCTTAATAGAATGGGTGGTGTTCATAAAATTTATTAAGCTTTAAATATACAGCTAAAAAATTTGATCACTGAATTAACTCAAATCAAAATTGTAAATCGATTTACTCATATTTGCTGAATCCTCAAGGGAGCTTGTAAACTACCTTTTATGATCACATTTCTTTAAAATATATTCCAGTTCTTTGGTGACAAAAACTCCTGCATAAGTCATTCCCAGGATCTAACATATTCAACTTGTCAGCTCAATTTAAGGTGAAGCATTATGATGTAGTTCCTAAATTTATCTTGATGAAAAGTAATTAATTGGGGGGTGGTTCACTTGATGCATTAGTAGCAGGCTTGCAAGTATCAATAAAGTAAATTTCTATAATTGACAAGGTTGTTGAAATCACTTCCAAGAAACACTGGCCTATTTAATTTTTTTTCCCCCACTTGCATGGTTTTGATAATATCTCCAACTGTCAACAGTCAGTGGTGGGAAGCTTCTTTATGGCTCCTAGTTGGTAGCTATTGTATTTCATTGTGACACCTTTCCAATTGTAATTTAATTTTGGCATCCTTATTGGAAAATCCTTGGTGAAGATTAATAGACCAACTTGAGTCCCTTATGACAATATGGTAACTACCAGTGAAGTCAAGTATTCTTACTACACCTCCACAGTATGTTACCTATTTCTGAATCCACCAGGCAGCTTTTATTTCTTGGTGAATCACCTTTTATCTGCCAATGAGGATTTTTTTTTTTTTTCTTTTTTTTTTTTTTTTTTTTTTGAAAAGAATCTCTGATAATTAAAGACTTTTTTTTTTTTTCTCAGCTGTCTCCGAAAACAGACCAGCTGCATACTAGCTGACAGCAATGTTGCAATGCAGGTGTTACACAAAATTTTAAAAAAGTAAATAGAAGCAATTTTTGAAAAACAAATAAATATAATAAATAAACACAGATACATAATAAAAATAATAGGAATGTTTTCAAAAAGTGGGGCGCCTGGCCTGATGTGCTCCCAGCACCCCTGAAATACATGTACCCCCAACACTGAAATTATCTATCCCAACACTGCCTGTTGGCATTCTTGGTTTGTATAAATGACATTTAGTCCTGTGTCAGGCCTGGGTAAGTAGGATTTTTTTGTTTATTTCTAAAAATATTTTAAGTAGCTAATTACAACAAATTCTGTATAACAACAGTGCAGCAAAGCAGCAGGAAATTAATATAAGTAATATTTTCTAATCAAGGAGGTTTTCCCTGAAGCTGCTTCATTTTATTACTTACAAGCTTCTTCTAAGCAACAAGTATATGTTTCTAAAGAGGTAGGGGTGAAGTGAATCATGTTGGGCATTGATTTCCACCTGTGGGGGAAAACTGAGTGAATATTAAGGGCTGACTTGGAACTTTATCAGTCAGGTTGGCTGAGTGCAGTTGAAAGCTCACCCAATTGTATTAGCTGTGAATCTTATGAAGAATGCATACATGTTAATATGTGGAGGAGTATCAGCATATTCACCCACTGCAACACTTAAACTGAAGTAATAACAACCCTGGTGTGTATATTTTCACAGGATATCCATTACAATCTGTGTGCCAGGAGCTAGCACCCTTTAGAAATCTGCAAAATAAACATGACACCATTTTAGTCAATTTGTTGAAAATTGAATATCAATCCACCACTTAATGGAGTCAGAAACATGATGGAATTAATAGATTTTTTTCCATCAAACTTTACTGTTTTCCTCAGTTACTTATGCATCTAAGTTACTTCTGTTTGTCTTAAAATAGTCCTGATTTTTCTGAGGAACTCAGAAAGAGAGAGAAGCTTACAGAATATTTCCTTGTAGAATTAAGCTAACAGTTTACTGAAGTAGTGCAAACATTTGTTATAGGTACATTATTATAACTACAGGCAGTTTTTCAGTCAGCATTCATCCTCCTGTAGTTATGAATTTTTTTCAGTTTGCTTATAAATGTGTTGTGGTACTCCTCCCAAAACAATTCCTCCCCAAAGGAAAAGAAGGGGGGGGGGGCGTTGGAGGATGGGGGAAGGAAGAAAAGGAAGTTTGGTGGGGTTCTCCCAAACCCCCCCCCCCCCCTCCCCCCCCCCCAAAAAAAAAATATATATATATTTTTTAAATAACAACCTGGGGAGGGATAGGAAAAGAAGAAGAAAGCACAAGAAACAGTCAGAATACAGTATTACACAAGAAACAGTCAGAATACAGTGTTGTTTGTTATATGTTCAATATTCATGCTGATTTATGTTTCAATTTGTTGATTGTTATTTTAGTGTCGTTTCATTTTTTTTTGGTCCTTCTTTCTTGTTCTCATTTGATGTTATTACTTTAATTTTCAGAGAAGCAAGGAAGAGTCTGTGATGTTTAATGATGGCGTAACTTCAATCGGTAAGTATTTACTACACTTCTGTTCTATTCATATTTCAAACTCTTCGTGTTTGTTTGGTTTCGAGAGGAGGAACACTTGAGGAATAGGTGGAGGTTAGTGAGAGAGAGGGAGGGAGAGTAGGGGGTTGGGTGGGGGAAGTCACGCTCTGCTAGACCCTCAACAGTGTCACATGTTCATATAAATCATAATTTGATCAGTTGGCACACATTTTATGGCAACTGCGATGTATTTTTATTTTAAAAAAAGACAACAAAGAAACAATTGGTGTGCGTTAATTGATTTTCTCAAGAGAGTGGAGTTGATGTAGTCTCTAAGTGACAGAGAATCTCCAACCTGTTCTTTATAGTTTAACCATGAAGCCAATCCTGGCCTACTCATAATCCTTACTCATATAGCCTAACTATGCGCGTTTAGTGTAGCCAGGCCGTATCACTGGCAAATAGATATCTTGGGACATATTTATGAATTTACAGACCTTAGGATATCCCATGGACTCTGTTTGTGGTCAATTCCTTCATGATTGCACATTTCACTTAGCAATAGCAGAGCTGGGTGACTTCAGACTCAATTTATTGTTTGTGGTTGGTGAAAGTGAACAATGACTTAATGAGGTTATGTCTTTGGCCATGCCAACTTCTGCGTTCACTTAATTAAGCATTCAACCATATCCAAGTTTTGTGGTTAATGGCTTTGATGGTAGACGTCAATAAATACCAGGTTGTTCAGGGTATCCAAAGATAGATATAAGTGTTTTGGCTGGCCAAATTATTGATGTGGTATGGAATGGAATGTGATACCCTGTTTATTCCATACTTCAGTCAACACAATATATATGTACGTAGTAACACTTTAATTATAGTATTTCTTTCTTTTATATATACAGATTTAATAGTAACAAGTGAAAATAAAAACATTTCTTTGAAATAAAAACAGTAAGTAGGGATGATGTTCAGCAAAAAGTGCAGAAACAAGAATTCTGTGACAGTTGTGTTACAAAATTCCCTACTTCACTGATTCCACATTCTCGCATAATATGTATGCTGTGATGCCAAAAGACTGGCACCTCTTCAATTAGCTTGTAACCAGCTCATGTAGAATAATTATTTTAAGTTCACTGGAATTTTGCAACACAGACTCACACTATCATGTAGAATTCTAAGTTCGCATGAATCAGTGAAGTAGGGAATTTTGTATCACACACTGTCACAGAATTCTTGTTTCTGCACTTTTTGCTGACACATCATCCCTACTTATTGTTTTTATTTCAAAGAATGTTTTTATTTTCACTTGTTTCCTTTAGTTTTTGCACACCGTCAGATAGCTGGCTACAGTACTGGATTGGCATCTTGTATACATCTGAGTGCATTCTCCCAGTACAGTACTCAATTACTCTTAATTAATTATCAGGAAGTAACAGTTAGCTAGCTATAACAATTCTATGGCTAACTGTAACAAATTTAGCTACTGAATTTGACTTACATTCTTTGGAAGCGTAGCTCTGGTAAGGTAACGATATTCATAGCCTCACGCACAAACCAGTTTTTAATTGTGCACGTAGAATTGGTAGTGTCAAAATGGCGGTTTCAACTTAACACTGCAGCTATTAGTCTGGGATATACTTCGGTAGTTTATTAGCATGGCGAAGCAGATGAAGTGGTCGTGGACCTGGTCCAAGGAAATAGTAAGCTGTTAGTATAACTATTGCAAGATTTGCTGTAGCCAGCTAGGCTGTAGCCCTGGAAATTAAGAATGAAAAGAATAAGATGAAAGATGGTGAACATTTGGTGATTTTGACGAGTCTGGGCTTGCTACTTTAACTATTGATTTGGAGGACAGAAACTATCTTGGTAATTTGTGTTGCAGCTTATATGGACTGCGGGTGAGTTTTTTTAGCCTAGGTTTGATCCATAGCAGAGAAAAAGAAGCTTTCATTTTGTATTAGTCTATGAGGCCGCCATTTTTTTGTGATCATCCCTACTACCGTACTCTCTGATAAAATAATAGTGTTATTATAATAGAACTACACACACACACACACACACACACACACACACACACACACACACACACACACACACACACACACACACACACACACACACACACACACACACGCACACATGCACACAAAAGACAATACTGTCAATGATGACTGGGGTTTAATCATTACTACGATCAAAATGTTCAGGTCAAGTAAATTCTATTAAATTTTGGGCACATGGACAGACAGACTATTTGAGCTTTATAGTATAGATTGTGATGTTCTGTTTACAGGGATTAAGTTACACAAGCAACTGGAATTATACTAAGGCTCTACTGCAGCTCCTTGCTGCCAAGGCTCAAATAGAGACATATTTCAATTTAATGGCTTTACCTTACAACATGGTTCAATGAAAGACCTTTTATGATATAGAAAGGACAGTATATTGTTAATTTAGAAATGGGTAGAGGAAATTACTGCAGCTCCAAGGAGTCTAGCACCTCCTACGATTCAAATCTCATTCATAACACTAAAATTGGAAAGATGCCTGGAAGACGAGTCCAATTTTTCTAGCACCAATGAAGGGTACATAAACAAGGGTGAAAGGGTACATAAACAAGGGGATAAAATGAATCGATCGATTGTCTGAAGCAACTGGTATATCTGCAAGGTATCTCAGAAACATTTATACTGAGTTCTTTGAAAGTATTTATCACTAATAAGGTGATACTGCACTTCAAGAGTTTAAATAAATACGTACGCCTTCAATAGAGAGATAATATGAAGGTGGTACATAACTTTTACATCGATGCACATACATACATACATACATACATACATACATACATACATACATACATACATACACACACGCACGCACGCACGCACGCACACACACACACACACACACACACACACACACACACACACACACACACACACACACACACACACACACATACACATACATACATACATACACACATATACATGTATGTATGTTATTAAATAAGAATATATAGCTATATCTGACATATAAGCTGTTTTGGAGAAGGTATAAATGAGATATTTAATGGAGGCAGTTTCGTCTATGGAAACTTTCATATATATGGTTATCCAACAAAAGACAACACAGACAGTAAACGATTTATCTAAGAACAGCACTGCATTGTTGAACCAAATGGACATTTTGAGCAACAATTAAATTAACACTGATACAAATTCTCCAGTATAAACCATACTTACTGATCAATTGAGGTGCATTAAATATATATATATATATATATATATATATATATATATATATATATGTATATATATATATATGATATGAATGACAGTTCTACAGGGAAGCATAAATCACAGGCACTGTAACAGTGCTACTAGTAATTAGTCTTCCAGATGATGATAACAGTGATGGAAGACATAGAATTAGTGAGAGATATTTTTCAGGAATGCATGCAAAAAAAAAGAAAATTTGAATAGAAAAATACAATAACACAATTGATAGCCATCTTCTTATCCTAGCTATCATTTTATTGGTATTCGGTAATGAATTATACAGCTGTTGAGATAGAAAATGGCAGCAATCTGAAGTGATTTGTTTGACCAGATTCTCACTCCTTCAACCAACTATGGCTACTATATATCATTGAACAGAGGCTCCAGGAATATTTATTTTCAGCTTTTGCAGAAGCAATGAAATGCAGAATTGGGTTCATATTCCATTGTGGGTGGGGGGCAGAGCATTTCTTAGTAGACGCTAGGGCTAAACTAGTGACCAACTTATGTGTGAAGGCAAAAAACTTAATCTTTGATACTGATGATATTAGCTTCTCCCTCTTGTTCCAGTGATAATGGTGTCATTTATTGACCCATCCAACCTGTCACTCCCTCTACACCTTACCCACCCCCAGAATCCTCTGAACTTAGTGTCAAGTGGCCATATATAACTGTATCTACATCTAAGAAACCAAAAACTCAGCAAATAGATTGTAGCTTGCAGCAGGACTTTCCCACAAGTACTTCATGGAGAACTTACTTCCTTAATTCTCATACCAGGAGAGTCAAAGGCACTTCAGTGTTCTGAAGTAGCCGCATTCTTATTGATCCATCTTTCCTAGAGTGATGTGTATGAGTTTTATCATGCCCAATGTGCTGATAAATGAGAGGTGAAGGTCGATTAGGAAACTGTTTTGAGTGTATTAACGACCTTAAGATAAATACCTGTTAATGTGAATCCACCCAAGGGAGATGCTGTATCAAGGCAGAGGAGTCCATTGTAACGGTCATGTTTGTGATACTTTTACGCCAGCTTCCCAGAATAGGAACTGAAGAACATCTTATTTTCCAGTTAAAATATTAATTATGTAAGTGTAATTTGATTCACTGGCTTGACCATTTAATGGAGCAAGCATGTTGACCACTGTTTATCTGGCTTTATGCTAACTACTTCTGTGTTTACAAGATCATCCTCATGCTTGGGTCAATTACATGTTGTTGTTGTTGTTTTTAAATTAATTGCAATTATTCAATTAAAATTGCTTTTCGAATCATTTTTGATTTTTTTTCTATTTTAAATGCAATAATTATTTACAGCTTGGTATTCGCCTCTAGGAACATCAGTTTTTCAAAATTTTAAATGTGACAGACTTTCATGAGGTATTTATGTAAAGAATCTTGTAGGATGATTGTCAACTGGAGCAGATGGTGGCACGGCAGTGTCAAACCTCACCACTTCTCTCTTTTTTTTTCAAAGCAAATGAAAGTGATGGAGAGAAGAAAGATCTTAGCTTGCATCTTCTAGCAGTACTGTAAACTTGGATGGTGGCCAGCCATTTTGCATCTCTGCCGCTAGATAATGTTTCATCATCTGATCACTGCATGCAGTCATAATAACAACCTCCATTAGTACATTGTAGTGATGATTAATGATGGTGCAATATTGCCATAATTAACACATTAACACCATCAAAAAGAAGTCAGTAAAAGCTAATTTGGCACATTGCCCATATGTGCGATCTGTGAAACCTAATCAGATTCAATGTGATAAGTGTAATTTGTAATTTAAGTTTTGTATGCTTCAAAATGTATCAGCTATAATTACAATTACATAATTTATAATTATAATTTGAATTACACTTGCAATTTAATTAACTTAAGTATGATCATCCTGCTTAGCTTTGGAAAATTCTTGAGATTTTTTTTTGTGGTTGCACTTGTGGTCTCAGCAGCTCTCTCAACATGCTCTATCAGCAGTAAGAAAAGAGTAAGCTTCATTAAGCTGAAAGAACTTAATTAAATGTTGACATTTAACACACTTGGGTTAATTTAGATGTAATGACAGCTGCATTTCCCTAAGTGTGCATAATTGTGTTATACCATGTACATAGGAGAGTCAGTATCCAATGAATGGTCCTCTGAAAGACATCGCAACAAGCCACAAATGGATTATCTCGTGTGAAGTGTCTTGTATCAATGGAAGTGTGAGAAAACTATTGAAAGAGACACCTTGTATTCATGTTCTGTATTGTAAGAGTAAATCAATGGCTAAAGTAAGTAAGCAAGCAAAGCCAGATGATACCAAGTACACTAAGATGCATCCTACTGATGACTATCTGGGTGGAGGTGGACTCCTGAACTTGAATTTTGTCTTTGTCCTCAAATGATGTCTCTGCTGGTATGAATGAAGACATCATGTTTGCTGTATAATTAATCAGTGTCCACATTAAAGAACATCTAATTGTACAGTAGACATGAAATAGTCAAAACTTTACTGCCCATTGCTGTCTTGAACCTCTCCCTAACTACTGAAGAATATGTGTTGCCATGCACGACTAGTAAGTAAAAGAAAATTATTGTTTCATTCTCTTGATATGCATATATTTTAGTTGTGTGGACTCAGGCATTGGTACAACAGCAATGGCTGATCCAGAAAGTTGCAAGGGGGAGGGGGGTGGTGTGTGTGTTTTTTTGGCATGAGCTAGCTGTATATAAACTATTTCTATGGAGCATAGCTAGCCCCTAGCTTGCTATATTCTGCTTAGCAAGTTTTTGAAAGATTAGAATAGAATTCTTCTTTTTTCCCCTTCAAATCTTCCACTGCAAACAACTCCTGTGTAACCAGCTCTCTCTCTCTCTCTCTCTCGTCTTACTAGTCAGACTCTTTACCAATTGCTAGAATGGAATCATAGCATTTGGTAAAGGGTAAGGCCATTCCATAATCTTAAAATTTGACTAGAATTCTCTTAATTTCTGACTAGATCACAACATTTCCAACTAGAACATTAACCTGGCCTGAATAGTTCCCAATTTACACTCTCCAGTTGGCTGTATATACAAACAATATCCAAGGTCAAATCAATCACCAACATACATCAAAGCCAAAAGAAAGCGTTAATTTTTTTTAAACTTTTTTTCAAAAACCTTTTTTTTTCTTTTAATTTTCATCATCTATGTTTTCATATAGTTTTTTTTTTTTTTAACTTTGTGTAGTGTTTTTTTTTGGGGGGGGGGGGGTTTACAGAAAAGTAAAAAAAAAAGATCAGGTTATATGAGGCAATACTTGGGGGGAACAAAACCAGTCTAGATTTGAGACCAATCAGACTGACAGACTAGATTTTTTTCTAGTCAGATGGAAGCAAATCCAACTAAAAGGTGCAACACTGGTCAGGCTAATTTGGGGTGGTTCCTGAAATTTCTATTCCCAGAAGCAGTTATATTTTACCTTACCAGTTATGGTTTTTTACTCTGCAGTGTCTCCAGTCTAGTGAAGTTGCCTTTGTGCATAGTGGTGATGAAAATTTCTGCACTTGTGGATTTTCTGCCTAATTTTTCATCTCCTAAGATTTACTTGTTTTTATTTGGGCCCCCCCCCCCCCCCCCCCCCACACACATGCACTGGTCAGGTGACAATATCTAAGCAAGATTGGAAAGAAGAGGTGCTTTCTATTGTCTGAGTTCACCTGCACCAGGAAGAGATGCCAATTGCTGACTGGTCATGGCATTTCATTTGCACAAGTGGTTGTGGTTTGGCAACATTGTTGTGGGTGTGTTGTGGTTTGTGAGGGCCCCCTCAACTATTGTTTGCACAGTACTGCAGTATAGGGATAGTTTTCCCACCCCTAGCCATTGCCCAAATAAGCTAAAAATTAATCTGTTATTCTAAGCTACAAATTTAATAACTTCTACCTATTATTCTAAAAAATAAAAAAGTCTATTATTCTAATTTTCAGACTGACATTCCCAACATTAGTATCATTGTATTTCAAATCATCCACTGCATGTAGCTCTTGTGTAACATGTTCTCTCTCTGCTTTAGAGTGACTGCTGATGTTTCCCCCCTTGAAAATGCTATGTTTTACAATCTCAACCCATCAGTTATTTCTTAGTTTTCAGGTGCACTAGAAAAGTTGGCTGTTAGGTTACTAGTGGTGATAAGAATTGCTGAAGGTATGGAATTTCTTGACTATTTCTGAGCTTTTTGGGAATTTCTTGTCATTTTTCATTTTGACTTAAGGGTCGGATGAGCACTGGCCAATTGCCCTTCCTTTCCCCCCCCCCCCCCCCCCCCACCTTGGATCCACCACTGATAAAGGAGTATTTTGTAAAGTTGGCTGTCTGGTTAGTAGTGGTGTTAGAGATTGCTGGGGCTACGATTTTTTCCGCCTGCTATAGTGCTTTCAGGGATTTTATTGTTTATTTTATAGTTTGGGAGAAAAGTTTTTTCTCCCCCATGAGCCAGAAAAGCAGTACACATTTGCATTTTTTGATGATTTGACTTTCCTCAATTTTTTAGATTTTCATTTCATTGCAAATTTTTCCTATCACAATGGCCCAAGTACAATTTAATAAAATTGACCTGACCTAATCATAGTGAGTGTAGTAATGATTGAACCTGAGTCATCATAGACAATATTGTATTGTTACTATGATGTTTATTGAAACGGTGTTTCAGACCAGGCAAGATAGTAGTTTAGAACACTTAGATGAAGTTGAAGTAATGGTAAGATTTACTACTTGGAGAATTCAGGTAAACAGGCTAGCAATTGAAACCATGCTAATACCAATAATGAATGGGATTCAATTGATGCAGAATTTAGGTCCATTATTGCTTCCACCTTTGTCTACATGGCCTCTGGTGGTATCATCACCACAAAAGCTGGAGACACTTCATTTCACCTCTCAGACAGAGTACACCTTGAGAAGTTTGGTATCCTAGACTGCACTAAACTCTTCACTTAGCCACTACTGTAAAGTGAATTCTATTCAGGTAAACCTTTATGCATTCAGTTCGAGTTTCTTTTTATACAGTGCAAATAATTGCATGCATTAACTTGTGATACAGATAACACCTGCAATGAAGGTATATCCCATGAAACTATGACATCCTCTGTTATGGAAGCCGTGTGTAGTTTTATCTCACAAATGCATGCCTTAGTGCTGCCCCATTTCAGATTGTTTACATTGATAAATTGATTAGTTAACCAAGTGCTTGTCGACTGAGCATTACCTCCTGACAGCTGTGACTTTTGATTCTTGAAATATTTATTGAAAAACTGTGATCAATTATTATATATGCCTATTTTACATCCCTTAATTATTGACTTCAAACTCTATTTTATCTATGTAGTGTCCAAAAAAAAATGCGATTATCATGGGAAATAATAGAAAGAATATTTCCTATCACAATATTTGCAAGAAAGAGAAGCAAATTGGGCAATACCCAGCACCTACTCTTGGGAACTAGTTTGGCTTTAAAAAAAAGAATCCCAGGAGGCCAACTTACAAAAGTCTATAAACATGATCCATGGGTGTCAAAGAAGGTTTTTCACCAAAAAAAAGAAAGAATTCAAATGTTCTATTGATGTACAAAAAAGGGTGCGTCTGTCCTTCCTTAATGCTCAGGGTGTTCGAAAATTGAAAGGTGTGTGTGTTAGCATACTTTTTACATATGCATCATGTCCTGTAACATCTTTCTCTTTCTCTCTCCCTACCTTTCTGTCCTCTCTCTTTCCCGCTGAAATGTCTTGCAGACTTTATCCTTACTTACCTGGACAATTTTGAAGACAAGAAAGGAAAAGAGGATACAATTGAGAAGAAAGACAAAAGGAAGGCGAAGAGGATTAAGTTTCTTGAAAATTGTGAAAAGGCTGGATTAATGTTTGAGCACCAGAACTGTGCAGTGAGTAAAGGAAGGGATGGGTCTCTATGCTACTATTGTTGACTTATTTCAACCTGCCTCAACCCAGTGTGGTATTGGTCCAGTGTGTGTCCCCATAACCTACTTCAACCTGCCTCAACCCAGTGTGATGTTGGTCTAGTGTGTGTCCCCATAGAGCTATTGTCCACTTACTTCAGATTGCCTCAACCCAGTGTGGTGTTGGTCCAGTGTGTATCCCCATAGAGCTATTGTCCACTTACTTCAGCTTGCCTCAACCCAGTGTGGTGTTGGTCCAGTGTGTGTCCCCCATAGAGCTATTGCCAACCTACTTCAACCTGCCTCAACCCAGTGTGGTGTTGGTCCAGTGTGTGTCCCCCATAGAGCTATGTCAACCTACTTCAACCTGCCTCAACCCAGTGTGGTGTTGGTCCAGTGCATGTCCCCATAGAGCTATTGTCAGGTGGTTTCATCCCCTATTGTGATGTTGGTCCTATTGTAATGATTTTGTATACATTTGTTTTACAGTTAGTAGTACTCACTCACCCTGACTAGCCTCCACCTGCTGTAATCTTTGTGCCTTGTTGTCTCTTAATACATTTTATGTAACTATTTGCCTGCCTCTTTCACAGGAATCTCCTGATCGTAAGACTCACTACTTGAAGGTGCATGGAAAGTACGAGGCTCTGTTGAAGGGAGCGGAGGACTTGCTTCTGCGCATGCCCATTAGGGTAAGTGGTGGACAGGGGGAGGTTGGGGAGGCGTGGCATGAGGGATGTGGATGTGTTAGTGTGTGTGTGTGTGTGTGTGTGTGTGTGTGTGTGTGTGCATGTGTGTGCAACGTCACTGAATGCCATGTGGTATGCACAAAAGTGTGAGTAATATCAATGACTTCAAGAAGCATCCACCAGATACTCTCTTTCTGGTCCAAGCACGGACTAATGGAGCTGTATTGCTGGCAAGCTGTTTATTAATTTAGAGCTGAATCGAATGACCTGGATAAGCATTGATGATGATCAACTTTCTAAGAAAATCGTCTATGTCTGGGGGGTGTTACCTATGGCTCATTAATTATTCATTAACGTGTGTATTTTTCTTTTTTATTTCTTATATGATTGCACAATATCTGTAGTAGCCATCTTTCAAATATGAAGCAATTAATGATCCATTGTTGAGTTATGGTGAATTTGAGAAAGATGTGCTGTGGAGGCCATGTTAATTTCCCAGAGTAAAATAATTTCCTCTTAATATGGATTTTCATTCTAGAAACACTTGTAGCTTTATAATTTTTTAAGAAATATAATTAATTATACAACATTCAGTAGCTCGTTTTTGCTTCAAGTATCTTTTTGTGTAAAAAAAAAACAAAAAACACAGCTATTATAAGTGCTGAGATCATATAGTGAAGTTTACATTTTTTTCACTTAGCTATAATAGCTGAGGATTTTTTTTAAAGTGTTGTGGCTATATATCCACTTAAGTTTATCTTTGGTGGTAACTAGATACTCTTTAGGTAAGTGTGGTCCATACTGCTTTCTAGTAGTTGTGGTTGGTGTGGGGGGAGGGGGGGACTTTGTGAATTGGGTTTCTTTTTTAGTGGGACACTTAATACATGTCATAAAGCATAACATTGGAAAGCATTTGAACTTAGATTTCATTTGGCAATAAAATTAAGAGTACAGGATGAATGAGGACAAAGTTATGGTACATGTAGATATTTCATGAATGATTAATGAATCATGGGTAACATCCCCCTTAGGGCTACTAATGAATATATAGACTTGTACATACAGACAATAAATGGACAAATACAGTTATTAATCACTAAATTCAGTTCATTGTTCATTAAGCTCTCACCTCTCCATGAAAAAGCAATTAAAAAGTATATTCAGATGGTTACTCATTTATTTGTTAATAAAGGAACTAATCAGTTCTAACATAACGCATGTGCAGGCTTGTGTAAAACATAAAAAATATAATTGATTACATATCAAAATTAAACCAAATGGTTCACTGCAAATTAAATTAAAAAAATATTCTAAAATTGATCTTACAATCAAAATCACCGAAAATCAAAATATCATTTATTAGAAAATCAATTAATCTTATCGTTAATAGCTGTTTATTCAGATTTTTTCCATATTTTAAACTTTGTTCAACTTTAACAGGAGCTGCATCTCAATAGTTTGGTTCGTCATCTTGTTCCTATTCTTTCCGAACAACCCTCCACGCCATGCTTGCACTGGAGGGAAGCAGGTTATTTGTTTAGTAGAAGAGGGTCTCCATCTCTGTAAACTATTTGATTATAATGATGGAGATAGAATCGAAGTCATAAATTTTACAAGTCATTGATAATCATTGTGTGATCACTGAATTATGATTTCAATAATGATTTTTATTGCTGTAATCAGAATCAGTGACCACAACTCAGGTGCCAACTGTCCTGGTTCCTCTGGGCCACTCACATATCATTTACAAAAGTTCTATTGTTTGTCCCGGAAGCCAGACAGACTGTTAGATATTACTTGCCTTGGCTTTCCTTACCTCCCTATTTTTACACAATATGCCTTCGATCAAAAGGAGAATAGTCTGTATGGCGAACACCAGGTGGTAAAAAAAAAGTTAAGAAGTAAGACTTCCCTATCTCAGTCTGATAAATAAAAAATATTAATTGTCCCTTTACCTTTCAGTTCTTAAGTCGACATCAGGGTGTTTTACTCTACCTTTTTGTTGTTGTTGTTGATGACAATAAAATTTAAAATTAGAAAGTGTGAGTTATGATATTCCAGTGTTGCCAGGCCTTCGTATTTTTTTATGCCAAATAACTCAAAACTAGCTTGAAAATTTGTTTTCTTGTCCTAAAAAATTTTTGCTGGCCTTTTTGTTTTTCATAAACTTTTTTTTCTTCTTGCTTTTAATTAAAAGAATAGATCCCAATACAATAATCGATGAATCCAATTTGAGAAGGTTGAGGGTAACCAACCCTGTGGTATGGGTGTCAACTTTCTTAAAGATGCTTCAGGGACACAAACCATACCCCTCCAAAATTGACTACACCCAGTTGCTATATCTACTTATGCTATATCTACTTATGCAATATCACAGTATGATTAAAAAATATGCTGAGTTAAAGGATGTCAGTTGCCATTGAAATTATCTCTTTCCTCACATTACCCACTAGTTAATGGACCTCTCAAATATTAATCAATTCAGGCAATAAGATTTTGCAAGGATTATGAAACTACTTATTAATTGAAGAAGTGATACATTGTCAAAAATAGTGACAAAAATATTTTCATTGTTCAACCTATTCCTCTTAATGTCAGCTCATATTATTCTATCTGCTTCTTATTAACAGAAAAATCAATGGCTTCTTATAATTAGAAAGAAGCTCTTCAGAGAAGGTGGAGTCCAGTGTGTTGCAGTGAAAACAACACACACACACATGCACACACACACACACACACACACACACACACACACACACACACACACACACACACACACACACACACACACACACACACACACACACACACACTTATAACAACATTACGTCATAAGCGAGTGGGTTTTTGGCTGAAAATTTCCAGTCTTTTGTTCTTGTTTTTTGATATTACAAAATGTTGTTCATGACAAAATCTCATTCCTCTCCTAATCTTTGTTTCTCTCTCTCCTTTCCTATTATAAACTACATCCCTTCCCTCCAATTTTATTCACATTCTCCATTCACCCTCTATAGGAGAACAACTTGAAGGTCGTCTCTACTCGTGAGCGGTTCTTTGATGCTATTCGTATCCAGGACCCTCTTGAGCCAAACGTCCCACGGCACCTTAGGAGGATCAGCTACTTCAGTGCTCCGTTCAAATACGAAAGGAAGAAGAAGTGAGTTGTTGCAATGACGACAACCCAAGCATGGTGGTTTATAAATGATGTTAATTTACATTAGGACAGGTGTAGTTTTCCATTTCTTGCTAATTCTATGCATAGCTGTTTTAGCGTGGCCATAAGGCTTGAGAGGTTTGAAGTTAGACATGACATTACTCGTATTATGATTCCTCTTTCATTTATTTTGGAAAGGGATATCAGCATCATATAGCATCATGTAGCATAAATTTCACAACATCAGCACAATATTTAGCATCAGCCTTTAATGTTGGGAGGAGATGGAGCAGGTGTTAAGGATTAATTGGCATGTTAGTGGAGATTCGGTTGTGTTGATACAAGTGGAAACTGATGGGTAAAATATTCTGTTTTTATCCTTTTATCACTTGTGCAATATTTTTAATATCTTTTTCAGTTTCATTGGTTCCGATGATGAGAAAAATTTCTTCAGCAGTGGACAGAGGGCAGCCATTGTAAGGAGGAGAGAGAAAATCAACTAGCTGTCCATTTTCCTTCTAAATTGTTTATAATGACACTTCCTTCTCCTGTGTGTATATGCCTGAGCATTCTCCTCTTTTTATCACTCCAACACAAACACATGCACAAATGCACGCTTACACACGCACACACATATGCACGCACACACACACACACACACACACACACACACACACACACACACACACACACACACACACACACACACACACACACAGGTATACAACATCTTGCTGAATGCTCGCTATGGTGAAGAAGATGATCAGATTGGTCTCCTCCGACTCCTATCAAACAAAACTTTTACTGCAGGATTCCCTATTCATGAGGTCAGACATCTAACTCTTTATAGCACTAACTCAATATTATATCATATGTTTAGCAGGGAAATTTTTAAAATTGAAATACAGATTACAATTACTGTAATTCAGTTACAATTACTTTTTATGTTACTTTTAAAAATTTTCTTCTGCTTAGATGCAAAGAATATTTACTACTTCTATTGGCCTTTAGGAACAATATTTAAAAAAAAAATGTTTCCAATCTGAGAGTCTTCCATGAGATACTTGTAGGATGATTCTTGTAGGATGATTGAGAAATATGAAAACAGCTCTCAACAGATGCAGATGGTGGTACAGCAGTGTTAAACTTCAGAAACTATCTTTTGATCAAAGGAAATTGATAGAGAGAAGAGAGATCTTTGCTTGCATCTTCTAAGTTCTATAGTACTTTGATTGTGGCTAATCTTTTTGTATCTCGGCCGCTACATGAAGACTCCTCAGCATATGACCACTGGGAGTAGTCACCATCCTTGGTTTCTTCTGCTGCCTCCTGCCACATATTAACTTGAATATTAGACAAGCAGTCAATAGAAAAGTCAGCGTAAACTATCCATGCTATGAGTTCAAGCAAATTGATGTGTTGCTGATATATTTTCTAAAGCATGTGCACTCATAATTATTTGCAGGGACAGGAAAGAGCAGGTCGTGAAGGAGATGATATGTTGGTTATATTCATTTGTTTGGAGTTTACAAAATATTCTGTCAGCCATGCGTATAAGCTTAAGAGAGAGAGAGAGAGATTACTTTAGAACAGTGATGTTAATATTGCTTAATTCCACCTACTTTTTATTTTCATTCCTTCTTTGTTTCAGAGTTCCAACTCCCTGGAAGATGGCCTGCCTGACTCTGAAATGACTGACAGGCAGTTTCTCTATCATCGTTGGTCTTACTGGACCAACTGGTACAAGAGACAACCTCTGGACCAAGTCAGGTAGGGCAGACATTTCTTCATACAGTATATTGTGAAGTCAATGCATATTAAGGGTATTCGATATAGCTAGTACCCACCCCTCTGAGTTATTCAACCCTGGACAAGGCTCCACTTAATGAGATAATTAAGTATTTTTCTTGAATTCAGGAGAATCTGAGGGGGAGGATTTGTTTGTAGACACTACTAAGTTTCAATCCACTTGTATTGTACATATCTATTTTATTATTCTCACTGGTAATATCAAACTTCACAAGGTGCTTGTTGTAGACGTGCCTGAATGAGGGAAACTTGAAGCAGAATGTGCCTTCTATATCTCCTTGTTCTATGTGTGTGAGGAGTTCTACGAAAGCACTTGCTTTAAACTTCTTCACATTTGCACAAACATACGTACATGCATGCATACATACGTACACACCTACCTACTTACCTATCTACCTACCTACATACATATACCTACCTATATACATACATATACATACATGTGTACTCATACATACATAGTACATCCTACACTTGGGTTAATTTAATTATGAAAGTAATTTACTTACAAAATACGGTTGCAAATTATGTAATTATAACTGTAATTGAAATACTTTTTAATCTCAATATTTTTTTTTTCCTCCTTTGTTTGATAACTCCTCCCAGATGATTCAACCTAAAGGGCTCATATTTTCAGGGTTTAATGAGGTTCACCTTGGTTGGTTATAAGGAAGTTTAGTGAAGAGCGGAGTAAAACCCTGCCTGTAGGGCTATGTTTTCCCTAAAATTTCCTGGCTGTGGTCACAACTCTATGCCTGAGTAAACCACTCCACTTACTAAAACCACAATTGTGTAAACAGATGGGTTAGCAATACTGTGCCCAAACCACTTCCAGCTCTCTTTCGTTACTTTTTTTTTTAGCCCTGTAGACGGAGGCCCAAGCATCAGGGATGGGATAGGAAACAACAGATCTACAATTATTGAGGGGTTGTGTGTGTGTGTTTTTTTTTGTTCTCTGTCTATAGGATGGGTGCTATGCTAAAGTATCCTTTAGGGGAGGTGGAGGGGGAGGTGGAGGGGGAGGGGGAGGGGGGTTGCTGTTGTCTCCATCCTTAGGATGGGTACTTTCCTAGTGTGTGTCATTATTGTTATAGTTGTAGTTCAATTACATCTGAATGGAATTGACTACACTTTTCAATTACCAATTACATTTGGTCACATGGGCTTGGGTTTGCTTTTCTTTATCTGTACATATGTGCCAAACTAGTCGTCACCTACTTTTTTTGATAGTGCTTATTGTGGCAATATTACATACATAACCAATCATTTCCATTGAATATTTTACTCATTGAAAATGTATGAAATATGATAAATTTCATCCATTTAATATTGCCAGTATTGGCATTAAATATATATTATCATTATGATCTCAAATAGATAGCATGTGCAGTTTTATTGTGAAGCTGTGGCAAGAACTTTCTTGATGTTTTCCAGACATCCAGAGAAGCATCTTCCCAACCACTGCACCCTGTGTTTATAAAAGCATTTTTAAAAACTTTTAGATAAGATCTTTCTTCTCTCCATCACTCTGAATTTGCCAAAAATAAAGTGTTCCTGAGATTTAACACTGCTGCGCCATCATCTGCTATAATTCAGAGCCTGTTTTCATATGCCTCCATCGTATAAGCCCATCATGGAAGACTGTCAGATATGAACTTGAACAAGGGCGGTCCTGCACAAAGACCTGTGGCAAAAAGTTACTATAGTATTTATTATTAGGGTGTACCAATACTTTTACATGCACTTTCCCTCCTCATTCCATGTTTTCGTGTCGATGTTGCTAGGCGTTACTTTGGAGAGAAAGTTGCTATCTACTTCACCTGGCTGGGTTTCTACACCACCTGGCTCTTGCCTGCCTCCATTGTGGGTTTGATCGTCATGCTCTATGGTCTCTCCACTGTCACCAACCCCATTGCGTAAGTAGTTTGTTAAAATAATGACACCTTACCTTATAACACCTATCACATTTTCGTGCCGGTATCAGTAAATGGAAAGTACTATTTCTGTATATAAGCTTGACTATTTCTCTTATATGGACTTCTTATTGAAAACTGAAAAGCATGTCCCATTTATGGATTTAGAACTGTTCAGTTGATTTACCATTATTAGGTTCCAAATATGGATTTTGTAATCTGGAGCAGAGTTTTAATGTGTAGTTCGACTAATTGAGATGGCTGACTTGGCTTGTAGCCTCTATGTTTGTGCATGTGTGCATGAATGTGTTTTTCATGAGTGTGTTGTGCCTGTGTGGGTGAATATGTGTGCGTATTCATGTAGTGTTTTATCCTGGATTAGGAAAGGGAGGGGAGTGGACAGGGTGAGGTTGAGGGGAGTGCTGTATCCCCCCTCCCTTCCTTGACTAGAATCTGCGATTATTAATTTTTTTCTTCTTTCCAAAATTTTAACCTCATCTTAAGTGTTCTAAATAATTGTTTAGGCTGGTCTAAAACACTGCTTTAGTAAATATTATAGTAATTATTTGCCACAGGTCTTCATGCAGGACAGCTCTTGTTCTAAATGTATGTATGCATGTACAGAATCAATAAAAAAAAAAATGGAGCTGTAATTAAACTTTTCCTTTCAAGAGTTTTAATGAGTTCTTTACTGTTTGCACATAAATGCACCTTCTGTACGCAGTGAAGAAATATGTGATGAAGCCACTCGCTATGAGTACTACATGTGCCCACGATGTGACACAAAATGTGATTTCTGGTACCTGAGGGATTCGTGTCCATTCTCACGTCTCATTCTCATCTTTGATAATGGAGCCACTGTCTTCTTTTCGATATTTATGGCTTTCTGGGGTGTGTTGGCCAGATATTCTGCTTGCTGTTGATTTGCTTTGTTTTGATATTGAATTTGTTGATTCTATTTTATATTAAAAAGAAAGGAAAATTTATGTGCCTATTCATTATTCTGGTTCATTATTATGTGGAATATAGAGGATATCAATTAGTTTTGATGTGTGATTAATGTTTAATCTTATACCAACAATATCACCATAATTGATTAAGCTTAGTAAATTTTAAGAATTTTTTGTGATATTTATTAAAATGTGTTTTGATATAGTCTAAAAAATATGTTGAATTGTATATGAATTAATGTCATTCGATTTCCTTTTTCCTTCCACTATGATCCTTTGTAATCCATCCCTAATTTTTGTATTTCTATCAACCCATTTATTTTCTTCTTTTAATATATATATATTTTTTCATTCTCATGTTTTTCTAGTTTTATTGATTTATGTTGTTAGTGAATAATTGTTATCATTGACAGCTGTGTTGTTTTTGGAGTTTTGGAAGAGGCGGCAGTATATCCTCCAGTATGACTGGGATGTGCTGGGCTTTGAGGAAGCTGAGGTAATAGTATTTAAGCATTTAATTTGTGTGCATGCATGCACGCACACGCACGCACGCACACACACACACATGCACACACACACACACACACACACACACACACACACACACACACACACACACACACACACACACACACATGCACATCCTATAAATGAATACGTTCACTGCAATTGTACAAAACTACGACCGTCTACATATGACAGTGGGTTTTTTTTGTTTTTTTTTATAATATCCCCATATTTTTCCAAGTGGATTGAATAGAAACATATTCCAAAGTTACTTGGTATGAATTCCAAACTAGCTTTTAACCGTAGAATAGTTGTCACGATGGTTTAGTGGTTAACTGAGTTACAAAATCTCATGGGGAACTTTAATTAGCACGCAATGTTACTATGCAAAAGTTTTGTTTTAGTTCCACAAAAATTTATTATTTATCCTTCACCAGCATCAAGAACTCTAAAGTGATATCAGTTAGCCTGCATTGTGCAGACAGAGACAAATTCTTATTGCCATGTTCAGGTTGCCTGTATGTATCCATAGCAACGGGCAAGGCCTCAATTTGACCAGAGGATCAAGCGGTATATACGCAGATGCAAGACTGAGGCTGCCAAGACGAAGTTCACAATTCATAATCCAGTGCTGGACAAAACTGAATATGTGCAGCCTCTGCATTGGTTCTACCCCAAAGTTGCCAGTACCTTCGCCATTCTCATCACCATGGTGAGATGCTATCATATACATAAGTACATTCTTTACATTAAGGCAGAGAACCTTGGAAGATCATTGTTAGACGACTGTCGAGATAATTATTTGAAGCCCATATATAATTATCAAGTAGGTGTGTTGGGTGCACATTTATTCCTTGTCAATTATATCCTGTGCATAGGTTGCTGTCGTCATTGCCGTTGTGTTTTCTGTGATCCTTTACCGACTGGCCGTAGCTGGACTTGTCTACAGTGCCGTGAATGGTCTACCTTTAGGTCCCGCTGTAGGTGACATCGTTGTGGCCATTACTGGAGCCTGCCTACAACTGGTTGTCATTATCTTAATGAACAAGCTCTATGCATTCCTGGCCTTCAAACTCACCAACTGGGGTAAATTAAGTTTTTATTTTCATGGATCATCTTTCTTGTAAGTATTGACAGACACTAAATGTGAAAAATCACTTTCAAAGTTGTATTATCATTTATACTATGCCCCTGTGTTCCTGCATGCCTGCCTGTATATCTTAAAAAAATAACTTCTGATCCTTGGGCCCCATGACCACCATTTGTAATGTATTTTGCTTCCAATGTCGACCCTTTCCTGAAATATTCATACAATTTCCACCCCCCCTCCCAAAAAGGCAAGCAAGCAAGTTAGGGGCTTACCAAAAATGATACTTTCAAAACTTTTGATAAAAAATAATGGATAGAAGTTCAAGATGCCCCATTTTTTTAATGGAGGACCTAAAAACAATAATTTTTTTTTGTTAGTTAAAAACCAAGAAATAAAAAAAAAAAGACGTACAGATAATGGAATACTCCCGAGTTTAAATTAAAAAAGTGCACTTATGCAGCGATAAAAAGAAAAGATATGATTCCAAAAATTGCTCAATGGGAGCGAGAATTTTGGTAAAAAATGTCCTCTTATAGAAAAACTCAAAAACTTTTCCTAGGTGCATTGCACACAACATGACTCTGGGGTTAATATGGGCTGGCCCCCACCAGGCCTTACCTCAGCTTCTTGGTATGTCTGTGTGTGTTTCCGTTTATTGGACTGCCATGCCTCAATTATTGCAAATAATGCTGCAAATGGCTTCTGGTGTATATCAAACTAAAATAATTTCAGAAAAAGGGAATAAGAATTTATTTTCTTGTTATACAAATGGTGCACTATTCTAAGTCATTGTATATTATCTCTCATGAAATGAAATGCTCTGGTCTTATCAAGATAAAACATGGATTTTTTTTCTCTAGTCCTAAACAGTCTCTCAGTTGGTACTCCATAGTGAGTGGTCTTTCAATAGAATGTGAGTCACTGAAAGATGAGAATATAGTTACACACATAAAATTTGTTTCATTCCACTAAATCATTGCCAGGGCTTGGTCTATAGCAAAGACTTCTTGCTGTATAAAGGATTGCTTGCATAGAAAACCAAATAACCTCTCAGGCTGTATATATATTTGCACCTATAATGCTATATATTGATATGTTGACTGGAATTGTGTAAGCATTAAGGAAATTAATATCGTCATTTCTACAGAGTTGCATCGAACACAAACTGATTATGATGACAGCTTCATTACCAAGATGTTTCTCTTCCAGTTTGTCAACTTCTATTCCTCTCTCTTCTACATCGCATTCTTCAAGGGAAAGTAAGTCACAGCTGGTGTTTTTGTTTTTCTCAATAAAATAGAAACCTTTTTTGTTCCGGAATTTTTTTACCCTTTTCCTTCTCCCTCATTCTATCTTCTGCCTCATTCGATCTTCTCCATATTGTCTACTTTAAATTACCCCCTGCCTACTCCCCCATTCTTCTACACCTTAACCTCCCTCTCATCCATACTCTCCCTCTCCACACAGCCTCTCAGGCAACCCTGGTGGGTACCAACGTATTGGTGGTCTGCGTGTGGACGAGTGTGCCACATATGGATGTCTGCTGGAGCTCACCATTCAACTCTTCATCATCATGGTCGGCAAGCAAATACTCAACAACGTACAGGAACTTGCCATCCCGTGAGACAACGTCAATTATGTTGTTTCAACTGAAAATCTATCCTATTTTGTACTCTATCTTTTATATCTTTTTCTTAAAGGTCATTTAGTATTATCAACATTTTCAGTGAGTACAAAGAGTACTAGTTTGGCACCACATACTCACACACCTCCCCCCCCCCCCCTTCTCCTTAATTTATATGACAAAAATGAGGATTTTTTTCAACAAGGAATAAAGGCATATTATAATATACAGGATGGACTGGTTATTACAAGTCACATGAAATTCAAATGCCAAATCTTATTTCCTCTTGATGGGCAACTTTTCTTATGTTTGTGTCCCGTCAGATATTTATGCACCTGCAGCTGATATCTCATTGAGAATGAAGCTGAGCATACTGGGTACAGTTGCTGCCTGGAGTCGCCTGCAGCCTGACACTCCACCTCCCCCCCCCCCCCCCCCCCCCCTCCTCCCTACCCGCTCACTTTTGGCGGTATGATCCAGTCATCAATGCTTGGTAGTCTCCTGCACACTTAATCAGCTTTCACATTTCAATCTTTCAAGCAGTCACAATTCTGGATACTGCACTCATATCTCTTGAAGATCACGAAGCATAGATGCTTCACCACATGCTTCACTGTAGATATCAATTCCTTCAGCTTGAAAAAAATTCACCATCTTCTTAGATTTGATTGCAACTTGACTCAAACATGCTCAATGTTTATACTGTCATGTTATTCCTTCTGACATAGTATTCAACACCATCATGACCTCTGTGCACCTTGCCATTCCATTGCATAGCCAGAGTGTCCAAAAGCATTCTTTAACACCATTTTCTCTTTCTCTGCTACATCTTCATGTGAGAGCTTTGCATACTGCAGGACATGAGTTTGAAATTCTCCTGGTAGACATGGTGGCAACTGCACGCCTGCTTAACATGTGAAATAGCTTACTACTTGAACAGAAAAGAAGCCAAAATTTTTTTTTTAAATTGATGATTTGTAACCAGGTTAGACCCTCCCCCCCACTCTTTCCCAATGTTCTCTTTGTACTACCTTCAATGTTGAAATGTTAATAATTTGAATGGCCCCTTATTTAGTACCTGCCCCCCTATCGTTAAGATCATGTTGTAGCAGTTCCTCCTCCCCATCTGCAGGTATGTGAAGAGGCTGATCAACTGCTTCAAGCACAAGGAGATTGACGATGAAGTAGACATATATGCTCGCTGGGAGAAAGACAACGATCTCATCCCCATCAATCAGCATGGCCTCTTCTTTGAATACCTGGAGTTGGTTATCCAATATGGCTTTATCACCATCTTTGTGGCAGCCCTTCCTTTAGCTCCATTCTTTGCTCTCCTTAACAACTGGGTGGAGATTCGTCTGGATGCTCACAAGTTTGTTGTCGTTCAGCGTCGACCCATATCTGAGAGGGCTGGTGATATTGGTATGTGGGTAGGGGCACAAATGGGAATATCTCTTTGAATGCAAGATTTTTGAAATTTGTTGAATTATTTCTTCAATTTCCTTGTGTCCACATTCTATTGACTGATCAGCAGACATTTTGTCTCCTTTCTCTCCGTCCCTCTCGCATCTTCACTCCTATCCTCCCTCTCTCCCCTGCTTCACTCCTTTCCTCCATCTTTTCCTTCCTTCTCTTCTCCTTTTCCTCTGTCCCCATTGCAGGAGCGTGGTATGGTATTCTGGCAGTAATATCACAGCTTGCTGTGGTATCAAACGCCTTCCTCATTGCCTTCACTGCACAGTTCATACCCTTAGAAGTGTTTCGCTTCAGGTTCACAAAGTCCATGTTGTTTTGAAGTGTGCTATAGTTGCCTCCTTCCTTCATTGCTCTTGTTCTGTTTCTTTTATTTGTCCATTCTTTGTGTTGCATGTACTACCTATTGCAGTGATGTACGTACATGGCTATTCTTTTTAAATTCCTGTGCTGAGCTTTGTTGAACAATATTATCAGTGCTTTGCTCTACATACTTTCTACACTGTATTACACCTTACCTGACTGCAGTGCATTCTACTACATGCAATACTGTGTTGTACTGTACTGTACTCATTGGCTTGTACTGTATTGTAATCATTGGCTTGTACTGTAGGTTGTTTAGTTGCATTTTCTAGTCAATGTATATCTACTATCCGGATTAGTTCTTGTTGAAGTGCCACTTTGTGGTATCATCAAAACTCTGTTTCAACCCTTACCTTGTCCTTGGCTCTAGCTATCACCTTGTCCCCAACACTGGCATTGGCTTTTATCTCTGGCCCTGCCCTTGCCCAAATGCTATCCTTGAGCCTGGACCTTTCCCAGACTTCAGCTTAGCATGTCTCCCGCTAGATTTCAAGATTGACTTGCTATGCATGTATGAGTATTTCAATGCAGTTCAGGAGTTCAATGGCCAGCTCTGATATTAGTAACTAATTTGATACTAGCTTTGCTGGTCTCCTCCATTCAATGTTAATTATAAATTTTGGCCATTATTTTTCTTCTCCAAACCACCCAACTTTTGACTCCATCTTTGTCCTCCCCTCACACATCACAGCAATAACCATGTTCCCGGAGAAAGTCCTCTCAGTGGCTACTTGGACTGGTCTCTCACCACCTTCTCCATTGATAAACTCCTGGATGCCCGAGCATTCCCAGCCTTCACCGCTCACCAACTCCAGCTCTATGACGAGACTGGTGAAGGTCTGATTGGAAAAAATGAATCTAATGTCCTTTATCTGCCCTTCGTTAATTGGGAATGTATGAGGAGCATGGTTTCCGGTCTTCCACTGCAAGAGTTCAGTGATACATCTCTAGCCAATGGCATGTAAGTATGTGTGTGAATGCACACGAGAATGGAATATTGAAATTGAAGATGTCAAAAGCAAGTTCATGTGATAACATGGCATATGAATAGCATTTAGTGGTTAGAGGTATCTTCATTATGATCTCTGTTTTATTGCATATCAAATCGTATGGACAATTTCTCAACAACTTAGTTAATTATTTTGATAATTCAATTTTCTCACAAGATATTCCACTATGGAACTGGATGACTATGTGGAGTATGTGGTCAAAATTGATAACAACAGAAAACTCATCCTGGAGTCAGCCAATCAAGGCAGCTCACCTACATCTAATGGGACATGTTTTGATGCAAGCGTCCAGTGCAGGTGAGGTATTATGCATCTAACGTTATTTAATGCAGGCCTACTTAGTGAGGACAAGGTGTTACATTCCTGGTGAAAGTGTGGGAGAGAATAGGGGTGGGGGGGGGGGTTAAAACTTTTTTTTTTGTTTGATCCAGATTCTTATCTAAAGCAACGTAGTCTATTTATTTAAAAGAGGACTTATTTTAGTATAGGATGAAGCTATAGTTAAAATTGATTAGCGCGCGCACACACACACACACACACACACACACACACACACACACACACACACACACACACACACACACACACACACACTCATATACACAATATACAAACACATATTTATATGTATATACAATTGTCATCAGATGGTGGTTAAATGGTGTAACGAAGAGTCGTATCCAGTTGCTCGAACTAATTTCTAAAGTAACTGTCAGAATTTAATAACTTTGCATTAATTTCTGTCCATCTTCACTTCTAGCTATTGGACGGCACTGCTATTACCATTCTGTGTAAAAACGCAGTTATGAATGTGTGCTTGTGTGAGAGTGCAGTGGACCCTCAATGTTTCACCCACCCAATCATGTTATGTCTTTCATCTTGCCTGTATCCTGTAGGTTCCGTGGTTTTGTGAAAGATGGTGGCTTTGATGCCAATGGTGACAGTGTGACTGTGACATACTGGCAGGTGCTGCTTGCTCGCTTGGCATTTGTTGTCGTCTTTGAGGTGAGTGTGTTTGAAGAGGAAGGGAGTAGGGGAGAACAGGTTGAAGGGTATATGGTGGAGTGAAATTTGAAAGCATATAGGCAGATTCTGCCAGTGTTGATGTTGATTGTAATCATAGGAAAATATTTTTTAATGAAGACAAAATGTGTTGTGAAGTTATTTTGGACACACCGTCCAGTATATCACGACCTTGGCATAATCTATATTAATATTTGTGTTAAGTCTCTACCTGTGTGCCTGCTTGCTTGCCTGACTTGTATGTGTCTGCATAGCTGTCTGATAATTTCTCCTGTATGCAAAAGCATGCAATTATTTTTTTTCTTAAACTAAAGCAGGGTGGAGGGGAGGGGGTATGAGAGGGTTGTATCTGCTTCTGTTTATGGTGAGAAAAATAGGTAAAATTTCTAATAATGGTCAGACGGAGCAAAAATTTGGTTGAGAATATTTTTATGCGCAACTTCAATGGGAGTAGCATGCTGCAGTAGCTCCCACCAGACCAGACCATACTTAAACCTAGGGAGGCGTGTCCATGTATAGTTTTGTTCATTGGACGAACATTATCCTGATCATTGCAAGTGAAGCTGCAATGAACCTCTCACTTTTATTGTTTGTGCTCTTTGTATGCCTGCATGCCTGCCTGCTGGAAGAAGAAATAATTGAACCTGGGGTTACATGACCACTATTCCACTTGTGTTGGGATCTCTGCATCACTGTGTCTCTGCAGAATGTCTAGAAATTTCCACAAAAAAAATAAGAAAAAAGGCTTGCGTGAAAGTTAGGGAGGAACCCAATTTTGTGTACAAGATCAGTTAAGGTCGACAATGCAATGACCTACTTTGATATAGTGGATAATAATGGGGAAAGAATCATTCTGCAGCTTCCAACAAAAAATTTAAAAATTTTAATAAATAAAAAAATTACCCACATGTGCAGCTGAGGATAAAACACGTTCTATTTTGAAAACTTACACTTAGAGTGATTAAAGTGTGAAGAGCTGCCATAAGCTTCCTATAATGGATAAGTGGGTAGCAATATATTCCACGAGAATATCTTTGTGCACACAACTCAAACCCTTGCACCCAAGCATCTAACACTCAGTATGCATAAGCAAAATGACTGGTAGCAATGCAAGAAAATCTGCAATAGTTTGTTTTGTTGGACAGCTAGAGGCTTGATTATTGTAAGAGCCTTATATTTAATTTAATATTTGTGCATGCCCTTTGATACATTTTCAATTAAAAAGCACGAATAGATGCATGGAGATGTGTGTAGAGAGAAAGAGGGTGATCATGCTGATAAGAGTACTGGCTAGTTATGATTGGTGGGATTTTATTTGCATTAGAGGGGATTCTTTTTTCGTGGGAAGCAGTTGATGTATATTAGAATTACATACCCTCTCATCCTTTATACAAAATTTATTGTATAGATATGATTGGGTGTAAAGGAGTTAAATAACTTGTATTTGATCACAGCCTCCTTCCCCCTCCAACTTCAACACCTTCTTTCTCTCTCCAGCATTTCATTTTTGTGATATCTGCATTCCTTGCCTACCTCATTCCTGACGTCCCTCAAAGTGTCAAGAACGAGATCCAGAGAGAGAAACTGCTAGCGTACGAGGCCATTTATGCTCGAAAGGAACAAAGCCTTGATGTAAGCCCCCCAGTATATGTACTGCCAACTATTTGCTCTGCACTGAAATCTTTGGCTTGCTGGCTCATATGTGCATGTGTATGTGCTTGCATGCATGTGCATCCATGTGTGCTTTTTTTTCCTGTTCATTACGGCATAAAGCACACAAGTATGCATGCATTTCTATCTGCCTTTAAAAAAAATTCATTTAATTCATTATGATGGTGTCATACTGGATAATTTGGTGGAGAGAGAAATATTTTCTCAAGATAACACCCACATTAAAACACGCCCATTATAATTAATGTTGACTTCTCCCCCCCCCCCTTACCGAAATTTGTGTGGTTGGGTGGTTTGCACTAAGCTGCTAAGTAGCCAGACAAAGCACCACTAGATCAAGCTTCTCAATATTTTGCTTGCTTTTTTTGTTGGAACTGCAACAGCAGAGAGGTCCTTCAGTGAAATGAAGTTGAATAAGAGTCGACTAAGGAACAGGATCAGTGATGTTAACCTGGCTAAGCTAAAGAGAAACGAATTTGAGGGACCTTAACTTAAATTGGTGGATTCCAGCAAATACTAGATATTTTTAAAAGAAAAAAAATCAGCTAACTATTGACTTAGGTTTAAAATACCTGATCATTATTTTTACCCTTGTATTTCCATGTCTGTCTCTGTTTTCATAGTAAAGGATTGACAACAAACACCCTCTATTTGTAATGGCAATAATAAAAAAAAGAGAGAAAAAATGAGTTTCATAACTTACCACCAAGAAAAGTGAAGGAGGAACTATGAAGACGACTATTAACCAGTACAGAATAATTACCATGGAATAATGAATGTGGAATAACATCTATGGAATAATTATTTAGAATCATTTTGATTGAATAATTACTCTGGAATAATTACCATGGAATAATTACAGTGGTGGATCCACAAGCTAGCAGAAGGGGTAACTTTGAACAAATTTCAGTGAGCCTGAAGGGAGCTAGCACCATCCCAATATATTCTGCTGAACAAAAAAGTTTTTGAAAATTTATTTTAGAATTATGTATAATTATTTTCTTCAATCATCCACTGCTAGCAACTATTGTGTAACCATTCCCTCTCTATTTTAAGTGATTGTTGAGGTGTACTTCCTTGAAAATGTAATATTTTACCTGAGCAGTTACATCTGACCCTTCAGTTGCACAAGAAAAGTCGGCTGTCTGGTTAGTAGTGGTGGTAGAAATTGCTAAAGCTGTAGAATTTCTTACCAGATTTTGTGCTTTCTGGGATTTGTTCTTTTTTTTTTCTTAATTTTGACTTTAAGGTGGTGTTAGCACTTGCTGAATTTTCATACCCACCCCCACCCTCCCACCTGTATTCACCGATGATAAAAGGAGTATTTTGTAGTGGCCTGTTTGTTTAGTAGCGGTGGTAGGAATTGCTGCAGCTGTGGACTTTTTTTCACTCCAAAATTCATATTAAACCATGGGCCAGAAAAATTAGCACACTTTCTTTTTTTTTTTGGTTGTGATTAACGTTCCT
>OZ017789.1:2950549-2975549 GCA_963969325.1 Lycopodina hypogea
ACTGGAACCAGTAGACTGCATGAGCACAACCTTTCAAATTGGACTGCTGTGTCCACAGGAATGTTTTAACTGAGTTTCACCTGGCCATGCTGCTTCCTATGGACATCACTATGTTGCTTTTTGTAGCAGTTTTTCTTTCTTTCTTTCTCTCCTTCCTTTTCCTTTCTTTATTTTTCTTCTACATCTCCTCCTTTCTTCTTCCTTTTTCTCTTTTCTTTGTTTTTTTTTTTTATTCTCTTCAGCAGCAGCTATTTCTTAGCTGGGCTTGCAACTGATACTTTTTAGATTTTTATTGTCTATACTAGCAAAACAAACTGGACCTACCAGCAGATTTTTGGTTGCCATCCTGCTTCCTGTAGTAACAAAACATGTTCAGTTTTCTCAATCTGATACCTGGGATTATTGACACCTAAACTGTGCTTATTAATCAAGCTACAATGAATGAACACATCTGTGAAAGTAATATTCATTTTGAGGCAGTGAAAACAACTTCCAGTGAGTGTGGCTAATATACACACAACCTCCATGGTCACACCTGAGGGTAATAACACTTTAGGTCATGTGAATTTTAGTGAACTTTGTCATTGATTTGATTCTTTAAGTTAAATACTATTTCTTCTCCAAACCACACCCATTGGCATAATTACACCTATTGCCACCAGATCTGAATGAAACTTTGTGAGGATGTGTCATAAGTTTAGAGTTCTGCACACAGACAGACAAACAAATCATGAATTATAGTAAGATGGTTTTAGGGCTACAGCCTCTATTGTGTAGATCAACCACCTAATATCTGGTAACATTACACTGTCCATTTGAGGCTTCAAAGTTTTGTGAACCATGATAATTCAATGCTTCTTCAATATCAACTCATGATGGCAGGATAAGCATGGTCATTTTTATCCAATGAGTTTTCGCTTTTGAAATAATTAAATATGTGATTAGCTTAATGAATAATTAGATCAACTAGAAATGTATCCGCCCTGCAGAGGGAGATAACAAAAATTTCTTACTATAATTTGATTTTTGTTGTTTTTGGTTCCTTTGTTTTTCTGTCATATAACAGACGTTTGAGTCTACATGGCTCATGTGAAGAAAAGGGGAGTGATTTGGGAGGCTGGTTGTCACTTAGAGAGAGTTTTAAAAATATATATTGTTTGTAGTACTGTAGTGGTTACTCATGCAGGAAATGAGCCTCTTTCACCAATGATATTTTGAAAACCAGCCCTACCGGCATGCAGGATTTTAATCCAATCTTCACAAATATCAAGGTAAACCACCCCAGGGTTATCCTCATCACCCCCTGAAACTTGAAGCTTGATAGGCCCAATCATCTTTGAAAAGGTAGAGAATATACATATATATAGACAGACAGACAGACAGACAGACAGACAGACAGACAGACAGACAGACAGACAGACAGACAGACAGACAGACAGACAGACAGACAGATGGACGGACGGATGGACAGATGGATAGACAGACAGATAGATAGACAGACAGATAGGCAGACAGCGCAGACAGACAGACAGACAGACAGATGGATGGACAGACAGACAGATGGATGGACAGACAGACAGACAGACAGACAGACAGACAGACAGACAGACAGACAGACAGACAGACAGACAGACAGACAGACAGACAGACAGACAGACAGACATGCATACTTACGAAAGTACCTGCTATAAATAGGGGAGAAAAAAATAAAATGATGTCCAGTAACTACTCCCAGATTATTTGGCCTGAAGGACTTAAATTTCAGGATTTGATGCAGATCACCTTGAGGACATTATAATGAAGTTTGGTGAATATTTGTTTGTCCATGAACTCCTACCAGACGATTGGGGGTGGGAGGGGGGGGGGGGGGGGGCTGTTATCTCCATCCATAGGATGGGCACTTTTCTGGTCTCTAGTAATTGATGTCCTTTCAAACTTCCTGTATGATTTTTGAACACTTCCTCTAAAACGTCCCTTTGAATTTGATCATTTTACACATGAACTATCACGTAATAATTACCTGTGGTATACAGGTCTAGGAGCACTTGGAATGATGTGTATGTGTGGTGGGGGGATGGGGTGGGGTACATCCACATTTTTATGTGTGTCAAGAATAGATTTATAACAAATCATTCAATATGAAAAGATAAAAGTTTGCTGTTACTCATGAATAAGAAAATTGATTTGATGAACCTACACCCTAGCCCTAACCACATTCTTCCCAAACGGGCCAGTGGTCTTGTGAATGACCCCTGAAAATTTTCAGCCATTGGTTCAGGCAACTGGGAGGAGGTAAAACAGACATACTGATGGACTGACACACACTACATGAATCATAGCAAGGATATTTTCAATTTTTTTTTTTTTTTTTTTTCAATTTGGCATACTATGATGTTCGTCTGGAATATGCATGCATGATACAATTATTCAACCCTTCCCCAAATAAAATAATATTTATGAAATCTTAACACTGGTATATAAATGGTCAGGAATGCTGAGTAGCTAGAGTAGTCTGGTACTGATGAGCATTACCTTACAACCACTGAAGAGGGTGGAATGTAGTATCTGGTGAAGCACCATAGACTAAGAGCCTCTTGTTTCTGGGAAATTGCACCTACCTCATGACAGTAAAGACACACCCTGCCTGTACTCATTTGTTCCCAGTGCCCACACTAACACCTACATACAAAACAGAAGTAGCCAGCCACACAGCTTATTCATTACTACAAACTGTTTCCCAGTCTTCCTCCACTTATTGAGTCACCATCACCTTTGATGCTAGCAGCAAGAGACCATACCAATGACTTGTTAGCTTGAGGCTCAAACTTGTAGGGCTCAACTCTTTTTTCAGATTCCTCACCTTCTAGAGTTTGCCTATGTTCTTCAAATGGGAAAATGAGGAGGATAGGCTGAGATCACCAAAACTTGTATCAGAACTAATAGAAACATACTATCCATGCAGGGCATTGCTGCAACATGATCCTACTCTGACATCATGATGGCACAACCAAAATTCAACCAGAACAAGATGTCAATGTTACAGTATGAAAATTGCAGTGAAACAAAGCCTATTCTTACCCATGATCTCATGTAGTGTGTCACCAGCCTAAATGTTACTTTGTTGTTGATCTTAGTAGAAATCTTCCTCAGGAACATAGTTACATCATATTATACACATACATTACGCCATCTATCCTATCAAGTGTTTACAGTATTCTCAGTTGGGTTTCATTGAGTGAGCAGTTTTATGGCTGGACATTTCCAATCTTGTTGTCATGAATAATTATATTAAAAAATTTGATATGATTTTGGAGTGCCCAAAGAATTTATTTCAGCAAAAAGAATTTTTTTCTTCTTCTATATTTGCACTAGACCTTCCTTTTAAATTTATCAAAACACCATTACATAGCACCATGAGACAGGACAGATTTAATGGGTTAGCATTGATGTGTTGTCATCATGACATAAACGATGAACCACAAGAACTTGGGGATGAAATTGCTATACACCATTCAAGTCCGAATGTTGTAGTTCCAGTAAACTACTGCATACTGGGATTACTACTGCACACTGGCATGTTTCTATAAGTAAAACTATTTTTGGTGAAAATACTATATATATATATTTTTTTTTGGCACAGATTTTGTTGTTACTCAAGTGAACAAATCAGAATAATATAAAAATTAATAGGTTACGTAACAATTTTATGTGTGTGCACAGGTTATATTAATCAAGTTAACTTTACATGACCCAATTATTATGGGTTTCCACAAATGAAACATATCAATTTCTACTTATACTAATATCAATCAATGGATCAGAAATCAGTGCCACAGATTTAATGGCACTTTAAAAAATCCTGATGGAGTCTCCCACTAACACCCCCCTCCACCCCCCCCCCCCTCATATAGTTCAGCTTGCTGCAGTCCACAAGAGCTTCATTGGGTCGACCCACCTGTTTGATTTGTGTTTGTGTGTGTGCGTGCGTGCATGTGTGTATTCATGTGTGTCTGCACACCTGTGCATGTGTATGCACACATGTATGTGTGTTTTGTTCATTCTCACTAAACAAGTTTGCATTGAATGTGGATAAGTAGGATGACAAGTGTTGATAAGAATTCAAATGTGTTAACAATTTATCAAGCAAGAATCACTTTATGGGTATGGATATGCATGTATGGATTGGGAGTGTGTAAAAAGTAATACAGAAAGAGAAATCAACATAAGGGTGGCAGTGGATATAATATTGTGCAACATAGACAATAACACCACAATAATAGTATGAAGAAAGGCACTTTGCATGTACTTCAAGATCAGTTTCCACGGAGTTAAGTAATAATGCCTGTATAGTTAGGAAGTTACAAATAAATTGGTACAGTTAACACAGAAATGAGAAATAGCTAGATCTCACTGCAAAAAAATGATACTTAAGTTCATTATATAATATATGAGGAAGAAAGGATATGAGGAAGGATGTGAAGGGAGATCGACGAAATGTAAGTTATTGGCGCTTTCAAGGTTCTAGATTGTTCAGGAAGGAGTTGAGCAACTCTTCAGTATCAGTTTTCTCAAGCAAGGTCAGGTGCAGACTATTGTACACAATATAAATTCAGGTTAATGGACGAATACATTAAAGGTAAATTATAGACAAAATAAATGGAATAAAAATGAGGAGCATACATCACTATACTTAGATAAAGAAAAAGTCAGTCCATACTTTTAGAAACACTCACATCAAGTTTGTTAAAGTTCATTTGACTTATTTTCCATGTAGACTTTGGAGACATCGGCCTGTGCTAAAAAATAACGGCTGATCTGGCTTCTGATCAAATTTCTTATTTGGTTGTTCTTCTGACAGGGCAGTATTCACCTTCAGCTGTCCTTCATTGACCGGAGTTGATGCATGGCCGGAAGGCCAGTACAAGGATTCAACAGGATGGTTGCCATTAGTAACTGATTGCAATGAGTAGCCATGGTTTACACCATTGGGCATGGTGTTAGCGGAAGGGGACAAAACCTACAAGCATAAAGGAGGACACACTTAGAATGTAGAAATATAAAACTATTAATGTTATGCAGAGATCTATTTAACACCAGCTCAATCTATCTGAAATCAGAATAAAGTAATGTGAAACAACTGTACTGAGTTCATCTAAGCTGGTTTAATGATTTATATATGTGAGGGAGACGTCATACTTATGGTTAATCTCTACTGTGTTTGCACAGGGTTAAGGCCGGACATAAATTGAATGTCTTTACGAACACAACAGATTAACAGTGGGTTAAATTACCTGATTAGGGTAAAAGGGAAGTTCATTCCCAACTCCCACACACAGTAACACACATACAGACGCCAGTTTCTTCCAACTGCCATATGAAATACCCATACATAATATATTATAGAGTTGTGATATTTAAGCTTATTTTGCAAGATAATATATACATTGGAACACTATGAATCACAGAGTTTGCATCCATTCTACTAATAACATGCCTGAAAGGAAATAATGGCCATACCACCTTTCCAGCAAAACCCACTGATTGATAAAATTAGATTTAGAAATGATATGATGTAAGTAATGTGTTTTATACATGTATATATATATATACATGTATATATATATACATGTATATATATATATACATATATATATACACACACACACATAAATATGTTTATATATATGCATGCAAACTTTTCTCAGATGAAAAGGCATAGTGCCACCAAACTTTTTTTTTGGGGGGGGGGATCTTGGGGTCCAGGGGTTCATTACTATCTATTTTGTTTTTCAAAATGTTCCCACCTTGGCCTATTAGGGCTGGTTGTTAGAATTTTTCTGAGGGGAGGGGGTGGGTGACGACTACACAAGTAATGAGTAGTAGTACTACCAACCACATTTATATAAACAAATGCTAAGTTTGGTCAGCAAAACTGTGCCCAAACTCCATATCTTAGAATTTCTTTTAATACTAAATTTGGCTAAATTCCCACCTTGCCACACCACTTCCTGTGAATCTATTTCTCCCTCAGTAGATAGGTGCCTAAACCATTTACTGGGCCATTGTTTTATAGTTGTCTTTTTTTTTCCTTGTTCTTTTTTGTTGTTTAAAATTTTTTTTTTTTTTTTTTTGGTATGAAAAATTAGTTGAACACTTTCCCCACTAAAAAAAAAATTGGGGGTGGGGGGGAGGGGGGGGGGGGGTGGGGAGAAAAGCAAAGATGGAAAAAGATATAGGAAAGGGGAAGGAAAAAGGGGGAAACCGAATGAAAAAATATGGATTAAGAGGAAAAGTAAGAAGGAAAAAAAATGGGGGGATGGGGGAAGATGAAAGGGAGGAAGCAGGGAATGGATGAAGGAAACAGTCTCATAGGAAATCTGTACAAGGACCTTCAGCTGGGAAAAACTTAACCTTAACCATCGAGCTACAGTTATTCTAGACTTTTTTGTAGGGAGAATATGTATTTCTTTATCCCATGAAGGAAAGAGGTAGCCAAAAATTTATATTTAAATTAGTTAAAAAATGTGGGAAAAGTTATAGAGCAAACAGACACACCAACACGCCTGGAATAGTCTCCAATGTGATAATCTCCAACTATCATTGGAATATATAAATTAATCAATTAAAAAGTTAAATCACATTTTCATTATGCATTCTAAATCTCTACAAGATAAGGTAAAAACTTTTACATATTACAAATATATATTTGGAAGACTCTACATACCTGGGTCACTGAAAAAGTGGCACTGTGGTCTCTGCCTATTGGAGTAGAGGCTTTTGTCTTCCTTGTGGCATTATTAGAGACACCAGCATACAAGATTTGCAGTTTTGATGAGCTTGAAGTGCTAGGATCACCAGATTGGTCAAGTTTGGTCTTTTTCTGGGGAGGTCTGCCTGCAAGTAAAGGTAAATTATAAGAATACTATCAGTTACATACACATTCACGCTAAGTACAAACACACATGCTTGAACTCACGAACACACCCACACACGCAAAAGCTTCAGTATGTATATAGTGTTGTGCTTGCAAAGCTGGATTATTCATCTAAAAAATCCTCTCTTTTTTTTTTTTGCACTTAATTTCCCAGAACCCAATTATAAATCTATGTCACTTATAGAGAATTTCAAGGTGCACAACATTTATTGCCTTTTAATCAGAGGATATGTGTATGCTTATGTGCAGATTAAAAGGGGTATAACTATAAATGTAGCCACATTAAAAACAGGTTCCTCCAATCATAACCTCACCTTCCTCAGAAACTGGTGTTTTCTCCCTCTCCCCCTCTTCTCTTTTTTTTTCTGGCAGAGTAATTCCGTATTAGATATGTAAAATCTTGTTCCTTTGTATTCTATAAATAATTTATGCTCAAAGAATTACTGTGACCAATGCATAGAAAACCTGGAAACATGTATTAACTAACCAAATACCAAAATGATCTACTTATTCATTTTTAAATTCCATTGGTACAGTTCCCATAATAGGAGTCTGTGACGGTTTTCATTGGAGCAAAGTTTAAATTAAATTTTACACGAATTTGATCGAAAGGTACTGATCAAAATGAGCCAGGGTAATCCTTGCAAAAATACATACAAACCCAGTGACAGAGCAAAATCCAAAAAAATGGCAGGCATAAAAATGCAGAATTTCACTTCTAGAATATGTATGAACGTGTTGTTTCTGACTAACTACACATTTATGTGCTAACGAAATCTAATCTCAACTTTGTATGTGATTATAGTTTAACCACAATCACAGAAACCACATAATTTGTCATTTTAGTAGCAAATACAAAGAAACCACATTTATATTTATGAAATTAGTATTCCATGGCTTCTGGTTAACATGAAAAGTTGATCTTGGTGTCAAAATGTGTGTTTTCTAGGTCAAGAAATCCATTTCTGCACATAAAATTGGCTTTGAGGTATTCTAGATTTAAGAAGGATGCCACTGACATCTTGAGAACATCATTTTTTCAACATCACATCAGAGAAAATCATTTTAAATTCTAAGCTTAGCTTTCAGAGGGTTCAGAAATAAGTATTCTTATAAAAAGTTAATGATTGTAGCTAGTCACAAGAAGTCATAAATAATTCCAGATACTTAGCCAATATCAAATTTTGATAATTGCCACAGTAAAATCTATATCATATAATTTTGTAGTCTTGGACTACTATTATTAGAACTGTGGCATTGATCCATACTCTGTAGCTTCAAAATTGAATCCATTATCTTATTTTATTGTTTAAGCAAATTGCTTTCAAAAGGGAATTTCTTGTACCATATTACCTTATAAAATATTCATCCCTATTATCCCCCCCTCCCCCCACCCACCCTCTTCTCTTTTTCAACGAAGCAGCTTGAGTTAGCCTGTCTAAAAAGACAACTTCAACAGTTTTGCCAGCCAGTCCAGTCCAGTGGCAGATCCAAGGGTTTTCAGAGGTTTTATTGAAATTCCCTTCCACAAAAGAAGAATCAGTAGGAACATTTTATATCTTCCAACACAAAATTTTTTTTTTATACTCTTCACAGCTAGTACCAGAATTGATAACCTAATAGTCCTTTGTTACTGCTAGCTCCACTCAGCTAACAGAGGAAGGCTCAATCAGCAGAAAGATAGATTATTTCAGAATTAGCTAATATCAGGAGACTCATTTTGCAGGAAGATCAATCATAGCTCATGAAATCAGTCTGAAGTTCATTCCATGGGATCAACTTTTACTTATTATATGGGCTTGAATTATAGGTTTAACATAAACATGCCTATAATTAGTGCCACACATATATAGTCCCACTCTGAAAGACTAAGCATGCCCAGTGTCAAAGAAATTTAGACACTGTGTCAGAATTTCCTAAGAAATCAAGACTCTGAGGGATTAAATTTCCTAGGAAATCAAGACTGAGGGATGCCTCCTAGGATATTGTGATGCTTTGTGAAGGAGGAGCAAGTGAAGGAGCAGCAAGTGAAGGAACAGCAAGTGAAGCAGCAGCAATAAAGTAGCAGCAGATGAAGGAGGAGCAGCAAGTGAAGCAGCTGTAAGTGAAGCAGCAGCAAATGAAGGAACAGCAAGTGAAGCAGCAGTAAGTGAAGCAGCAGCAATTGAAGGAACAGCAAGTGAAGCAGCAGTAAGTGAAGCAGCAGCAAATGAAGGAACAGCAAGTGAAGCAGCAGTAAGTGAAGCAGCAGCAAATGAAGGAACAGCAAGTGAAGCAGCAGTAAGTGAAGCAGCAGCAAATGAAGGAACAGCAAGTGAAGCAGCAGTAAGTGAAGCAGCAGCAAATGAAGGAACAGCAAGTGAAGCAGCAGCAAATGAAGGAACAGCAAATGAAGGAACAGCAAGTGAAGCAGCTGTAAGTGAAGCAGCAGCAAATGAAGGAACAGTAAGTGAAGCAGCAGTAAGTGAAGCAGCAGCAAATGAAGGAACAGCAAGTGAAGCAGCAGTAAGTGAAGCAGCAGCAAATGAAGGAACAGCAAGTGAAGCAGCAGCAAATGAAGGAACAGCAAATGAAGGAACAGCAAGTGAAGCAGCTGTAAGTGAAGCAGCAGCAAATGAAGGAACAGTAAGTGAAGCAGCAGTAAGTGAAGCAGCAGCAAATGAAGGAACAGCAAGTGAAGCAGCAGTAAGTGAAGCAGCAGCAAATGAAGGAACAGCAAGTGAAGCAGCAGCAAATGAAGGAACAGCAAATGAAGGAACAGCAAGTGAAGCAGCTGTAAGTGAAGCAGCAGCAAATGAAGGAACAGTAAGTGAAGCAGCAGTAAGTGAAGCAGCAGCAAATGAAGGAACAGCAAGTGAAGCAGCAGTAAGTGAAGCAGCAGCAAATGAAGCAGCAGTAAGTGAAGCAGCAGTAAGTGAAGCAGCAGTAAGTGAAGAAACAGGCAACAACCCTATTGGAGTTTTCACAAATTCTTAGGCCCAATCTATCAGGTTTGAACCCACACAATGTGAACCTGCAATACCTGATTCTTTAAGCTTCATAAAATCACTTTTTTAGGTTTTCTTTTGAAATCACATATCATAAAAGCTCAACTTACTTCAAATATAGCTTTCCTTCCTCTCATAATGTGTTTAACAGGCTCCATGAGATCACTAAATGTGTGTATAAAGTCCATCTGACCTTCCATTATCAGCATATCAGCTACTACAGCTAAGTACACTGTATTGTTGTTGGGTTTCTTCCATTTTTTTGGGGTTAGGTGGGGGGGATTTCATTTTTTTAAAGTATAATATTAATAAATCTACTTTTTGGGGGGAAGGGTACTATATAAGTTTTGGTATGGTCAGGGGAGGAGAGAGTCCACTTGGAGTACAGTTTATCAAGCACAATACCAGTGATGTCATACCTGAGCATACGTGTCAAGGCAATCTGATTAATAGGCACCCCTGCATTTGAGAGTTATGTGCTAATATGGCAGCTCTCAATATTTATTCCTTCCCTTCCCCCTGCCCCCACCCACCATTCATCACTTTATAATTTCTACCAAATTCCATTCCTTAAAAACATATTCATAATAGTCTTGTTAACTGACAGTAGGGAAATGCCAGAGTGCCCGAAATAGTGATAGTGCAAAGAGACACTAAATTCAAGCTATGTCTACAGTAGATCTCTCCATCAGATCTCTCCATCAGATCTCTCCATCAGATCTCTCTATCAGAGTCCTGTCTGCAGGGACAGATTTAGGGGAGGGGGACAGAGTGGGAGTACACCCACCTAAAAATGGACAAAGAAAAAAAGAAGAAAACAGCAGCCCAAAAAAGTAAAGAAAAACCAAAAAAATAAAGCCGTGAAGGATCCTGCACATAGTATACTGGCATTATTGTTTACAGAGTTGTCCTGCCTTGGCTCTGCCAATAGAACTCCTTGATAATTTTCCAGTTTTTACACAAAAAATTACACAGAGTTATCTATAGGAGATAATTGAAAATCATCTCATTGTAAGACACAGTCTAATTGAACGGTCAAAATTACAATAAAATCATAGTACGTTATGTAACATCATTCCAGTTGTTTATAATTTGGTATCATTAACCAATTAGTCACTTACAGCCTTTATCTGCAGGTTGTACAGATTGATAACATCCCCCTGAGGGCAATCCTAACACCGGTTGATGAATGGCTATCTCTCCATGATTACCACAGTTGATTTGGCTTAAAGTGCCATGCTTACGGTGGTTGAGGATCAAGGGGGTGTCAGGACAAGTGTTTGTCAGGGGGGATTGGAAATCATCACCCAAACCAGGATAGTTTACGTATTGCTGTATAAGAGTGTAAAAAGGATAAATTTTAATTGGTAGTAATAGCATAAGGAGAAAAAGATGAAAAAACCAAAATGGATGAACCATGCCTAACTATAATATAAATGTTAGTGAACTTATGTTTCTCCCACATGAAATTCATACATTGGCATGAGGTTGAGCAACTCTCCAGTATCAGTATTCCCAAGGAAGGTCAAGTTCAAAGACATGTGCATACAATATTACTTCAGATTAATGGACGAATAAATTGAATATAAATTTCAGACAAAAATGGATTGAATAAAATAATGTATCACTATACTTAGACAAAGCAAAGTTTGTTCATATGTTTAGAAACACTCATATCAACGTCACTACAGTTTATTTGACTTGAGTTTCCTTGTATATTTTGGAGAAGTTGGCCTGATGCAAGAGTGATGGCTGATATTTTGCTACTGATTAGACTTAATATTGGGTTGTTCTCCTGACAGAGCATCATTCAACTTTGGATGCTCTTTATTGGCTGGAGTTGATGCATGGCCGGAAGCCTGGTTAAAGGATTCCTTGTTGATGCTTAGCTTAGTGGTGAGTGCCTAACATTTGGTGGCAGGGACCAAAACAAACTCAGCCTTCCAGCAGACTCTCCACACTTGAGACCAGACTACTTCTTCACACTATATCAGACAAAACCGTCAGACAAGCAAACTAAAAACCCTGTGTAGACTCCCTACAATGGCTTTTGAGGACGCAGACTGTCCTAAGACCTACAGACCCATTAACAGATTTTCGAACTTCAACTCCCTCAGTGGGAATAGTAAAACTTATTTCTCTTTATCTTCTCTGCAGGTAGATAATAATAATTTTTATTAATCAATCATTTACTTAGCTAAAATAAAGTGCAGACTCTATTGAAGACACACTACCTATTATCAAGACAGTGATGGATGGGAGATTTGATTCTAGAATAGTGACACGGTCACAAGTCCATGCTCAATCCAATCCCTATGAGGAGGATTTTGAAACTGGAATAGATGAAAGTCCTAGAGATGAACACTCTATGGAACAAAATCCCCCTCACCATCGGCTAACTGAAACTCTGTATGTCTCATGGACAAAACTAGTTGCATCTGAAGCTATTGCCCAGGCAGCAACTTCTTCCAATGACCCTAGACTCCTTCATATCCTAGAGCTAATTCAAGTACAAAATATGGCCTTCCAACAAGCCCAACAGCAGACGAATGAAACATTAGCTAATACTATAGGCAGGCCTATAACTGTGGCTCAGCAGACAAAACCACCTACTCTCCCACAAATCTCCAATGGACCTGAAGGCCAACAAGATATTTCCTGCTTTGAGGCACACATACAAGAGCCCAGACACAAACAGAAGTTTGACAAAACCTTGCTAATCAAGTTGATTAGGCTAAAGATGGGCTTGAACCAAACCCCTTTCAGGATCTGCTGGGATCTGACTATGATTTCTAAAGGATGAATATGTTGCACCATATGTTGATTCCAGTGGAGAAATATATATTTAGCAGAGTAATGCGATCAATTTTATCCAGGAGTAAAGGACAAAAAATGCTCTGATAGATTTTTGAAAGACAGCCAAAAAGGAGGACCTACCATTTGTGACTAACAAAGGAGTTTTGAAGCGAATGGCAAAAAAAAAATAAGTCAGTTAACCCTATACCCAGGTCATTGTGCCCAAATAACGACAACTAGAAGTACTGAAGCTGGCCTATTCTACCACAGCATCTTAGCATACAGGAGCTAATTGAACCAAGTCTAAATTCTTGAAGAATTTCTTCTGGCCTGGCATCGGAAAACAAACCACACGATTCTGTAGATATTGTGAACAGTGTAAGAAGACTGCCAAGATGACCAATAACCATGCCCCTCGCACCATTACCAATCTGCCCATTATTCTACCTTTTCAAAAAGTGACTATTGATATGTGGGGCCACTCACCCTCACTGGTAACAAGAACCAGTTCACACTCAGCTATATTGATGTTGGATTGAGGTATCCTGAAGCTATTTCTCTCAAGAAGACAACAGCAACAGAAATTGGAAAGGCCCTCTTGAATATAATTTCCTGCCTGTTAGTATCAGAGGAAATTCTCTCTGATAGAGAATCCAACTTTTCTCTCAGCAGTAATGAAGGAAATGTTCAAGTTCCCTAGAGTTCATCACTCCAAAACAACTCCTTATCTCCCACAGTCTAATGGAGCGGTACATTGCTTCAATCACTCAGAAACAGCTCCTAATCATCCCCAGTCAAATTGAGCAGAGGAGGGTTTTCATCACTCTCTTTTCAAATTATTAGGAGTAGGTCTCAAGAAGGACAACAATGGGACAAACTCCTCCCTTGTCTACTATTTGCTTGTAGAGAAACTCCATGTTCAAGCAGTGGCTTCTTGCCTTTTGATCTAGTGTTTGGCAAGCATGTCTGTGGACTACTCAGCATTCTACAGCAGAGCTGGATGCCGAACAGTCTCTCACACAACCCAAGAGAGAATAAAGAGATGGCATAGCCACACCGTTAAGACCATCACCTTCAGCCCAGGTGACCTCATCCTTGTCTTCACCCCAGTTATAACTGGGAGCAAAGTGTCAAAACTTCAAGATAGATGGGAAGGACCCTTTGAAGTGATAGAACAAGTCTCCCCAGTGACTTACCATGTCGATACCCAAGACAGAAGGAAGAGGATCAGGACTTTGCATATCACAGTCATGAAGGTATATTTACTGCCAGAACATGGCATAGCATGTTTCTCTGTTGTGAACCCAGAATATTCTGATCTACCAGACTATTCTCTGGATGAGAACGAGTGATTGGAGATGCCTCACCAGTGCAACCTCAACCATATTCCATTCCATAATGCAGACGGGATACGTTCAAGGAGGAGCTACAGAAACTCATAACCACACACTTTTTCGAGCCATGAGATGCATATTGGGCAGCCCCAATTCTTCCTGTCCATAAAAAGACTCCTGGAAAGATCAGGCTGGTGTGTGATTACCGCCATCTGAATGCAGTAACAATTCCGGATCCCTACTTCCAGCCTAGAATACAGGAAGTGCTGGAAAAACAAGCAACTGCTTCTCTCTACTTAATCCTAGATGAATGGACATTTTAAGACAGTTCACCTTCTCCATCAAGTATCACCCAGGAAAAGATAATACAAATGCAGATGCTCTCTCCAGCAAAGCCTGGTAAACACACTCAGAAGGACAACGGATGGGCAAAAACCTCTCAAAGAAGGGGGCGATGTAGGGATCTGCCCACCATTAAAACCCTGACCTTGACACTTAGATTGATAATAGATTGTAAAAGGCTGTAGTTGACTTCCACACACCCTGTGTGGAAACACCTGATTCGTTAGAAGCTAATCATTGTTTTATATATATATATATATATATATATGTATGCATTGTATGTATGCCTTAGAAAACAGTTAGATTTGTTAGACTGTATAAATCTTATTGATTGCTCTGTGTGTATTACCAATGAAATTATCATTAATATTTAACCAATAATAAAGACCAGTTCAGAAATAGAGTTGTTGATGCTTAGCTTGGTGGTAAGCACCTAACAGCATGTGTGTAAGAGTGTGCAAGTGTAGGTATGGGTGTATGGGCGTGTGTGGGTGGTTGTGTTTGTGAATATGCGTGTGGGCGTGCAAGCTTGCACATGGTGTGTGCATGTGTGGGCCCATTGCATACATGTGTACATAAGTGTTTGTAGAAGTGTGTTCAAGTGCGTATACGCATGTATGTGAGGGTGTGTGTGTTAGTGTATAGAGATGGGGTTTGGATCAATTCTGTGAAGAATGTGTTTAAGAGTGTATGTGTGTGTGCAACTATCTTATTGTTGGGGTGCCTTCACTATTGGCCTTATAGGTAATTCACACATACATATATATACACAAGCATACACATGCACACACTTGCATGCACAGTGCATTTGTGCACACACATATACAGATAGTCTTACATATTCACACATTTATATATAGACACACTTGTATGCACACTCTCATACACACACTCATATACACACAATTACCATTAAAATGCTTAAAAAATCAATAAAACAAATTTATTGATCATATCAAATAGTGCCATCATGGCATTCAGCTAGGAATTTCCCTTTAATTAATGGGCATGGGTGGTTGCTGTGAAGATGGCATGTGCTAGGCATGTGCTAGGAAGCAGTCTTCACATATTGCAATGTTTAAAAATACATTATTGTGTTAAATATATGATAGCTAATAATCTACTACTACATGACGTTAGTCAGTCAATTAACTGTAACTATCTTAAAAGGACCACCAAATAATTCTTATGCCCAACAGATAATGACATCTGTTTCTTATCAGAGAACTATTCTTAATAAGACAACCAATACTGGTGCCTTCCATGTATAATGCCTCTTCCATTAGGTCTTGAAGCTAATTCTAACTGACAGGCACACAGACAAAGCCATGAGATACTACAAGAACGCTAATCATGTCTTCAAGACCTGACTTCCAAATAAACACAGAAACTACAAGGTGAAACCAAGTATGAGCACCAGTGCCATCTCACATATGTGCCTTTTAGGCAGACACTCATACTATAGGAAGAAAATGCAGAATACTGTTCATAATTGAAAAATTTGTCTGCCAGGCAGATATTGAGGCTACAGAATGAAATTCAAGAAGAGAAGCATGCATGTCTCCAGCAAAAAACTGACAGGCAGACACTTAGTTTAGACCAGGAGACCAGAGGAAAAAAACAATTATGTCTCCAAGGTTTGTCTGCTAGACAAACACAGAGGCTGCATCATGAGACATCATAAGATCATCATTCACATTTCCAAGATATTTACAATAGGCAAACCGTAAGAAGAGGTATTGAAACAGAAGATGAACACCAATCACATCTCCAAGATATAACTGTCATACAGACTATGATTAGAAATTGAGATGCCAGAGATCAGCAGTTTGGTTTAAAACAAAATGTCAATTTTAAACACCAATACCCTATACAAAGGCCTAGACATAGCATTTACCATTTAAAAAAAAAAATGCAAACTACACCAAGACAGCACATCTCAAATATTGAAAAAATATATTTTTTTGTTATCTGAGTTCATGACTAAAAAGAGGGTCTCCCTATATTTATTCAACTCTTGAACAATTAAATATTAATCAGCATATACCCATTCCATCCTGTGGACACCCAAAAAAAATCTCTTAAATGGAAGAATGCTTGCAACTGCATACATCATGTGCAACATCTATCTGAATTGAAAAATGCAATGAAATGTAATAAATACTGGAGTGTCATGTGTGCAAGGGAAAAATTACCCAATTGAACAGAACTCCAAAGTAACGTGAACTGTCATGTGTGCAGGAAAAATCAACTAATTGAGCTGAATTGGCAAAAAAGAAAAAAAAAAGAAAGAAAAACAACCCTTGGATAGTCAAGTGAACTAAAAAGAATGAACCCCTATTTCTGCAGAACTCCAAAATATGAATCAAGAAAAGAAAATCCCTATCAATCCTGGGTTACCATATATAGAAAAGAAGGTAATATAAAAAGGAGAAAAAAAATTGTTTTTCTTTCCAATATATTCCACAGAGAATATAAGAAGGAAAAAAAAATGAACATACACACACTGATGTACTAATGACAAGATTGGTGTTCAAATAAATTCAGAATAATGCATGCACTGAACAGGAAATGCAACATAATACACGCATTCAACCATATGTAAGATATACCTTTCTTCGAGGTATGACCACCACTTGAACATGCACCCAACATGACAAGTACAGCAATATGGCATGTCCACAAAATGGGCAAGTTCTCCCCTGATACATCTACTCCCATAAGTTATATCCTCTCATATAACATGTCTGCCATAAAACAATCATGTGACTACACCCCATCGAAGGTTGGCTAGCAAGCAACATGGCTAGAGGCCGCGATAGCATGCTAGTGATAATAATAGATCCTGAGATATAAAATTAAGTAATTACTTTGTGTACCTTTTTGGTTGTAAATAAATATCCTCTGCCCAACAAATTTCATGTTCCTATTATATGATTGGTGCAGGTTTACTGCAGTACACATGCATATATATATTGCAGTATATACACATGTCCATACAATATATACTAGCATATTTAAGAGAACAAAATTCTTTACAGTAGTAGCGGTTTGACCAAAATGTGCACATAGTAGTTTCTGCAAGGTTTGCTATACATGTAATTAGTCAGAGCCAGACCCTAATGAAGATGAACTGTTGCTGGGAGGAGAAGACCTATTAGACATAACATGGCCTGAGTTCAAATGTGGGTGCACTGCCATGGCATTTGACATACCCACAGCTAAAATGGGAGGCTGAAAATTAATTTTTTTAACCACTTGAACCTGAATAGGAAGAGGTGTTTGCAAATGCTTTCCCATGGAACAGTGTCTCACAAATTACCTAACCAACCATCTAACATTTAACATAACAACAGTATCAGTTTGAATTTTGAAAAGACATTGAAAAAATGCAATAACTGACCAATTATTTTTTGTATTTTTTATGTTAAAAATATTGCTTCCAGCTTGCTCACAAAAATTTGAAAAAAATTAGCCTTCAGTTCTGGAGTGGATGTACACTTATATTTGTGAATTGTGGAGCTTTAAAGAAAAGTCACCCTTTCATTTCCAATTCTTCATCTGACAGCATTAAAACAGTATAATATTGGTAGGCTTCCATTGGGCAACACCCATCACTTTGGCCACCTCACTGACCTGCAGCAACTGATGCTGTTTCTGTTGCTGCTGCAGTTTAACATGAGGAGAGAAGAGATAGGAGGAGGGTAGAGGGATAAACTTCTTCTTCTTTGAGTTCTTATGATGGATATGTGCAGTGGTAGTGGCCTTAGCAGTTACTGTTGACTTGGTTGTTGCTATTTCCTTGGCAGTTGCTGTTGCCTTGGCAGCAGCATTGACAGCAGCAGCAGCAGCAGCAGCAGCAGCATAGACCATTACCAGATTAGAATTCTGATTCTGGGGATATCTACCAGCTATCGATGATGCATGACTGGAATTACCAGAGTGTAAATTCATTCCCACATTGCCACCATTGGAAGGTACAGAGACCACCTTGTTCGGAGGAGGGCCTTGAGTCTTTCTGATCATGTGAAGACACTGCAGAAATGTGTACGTTGGAATTAATGATAATATCATCTATTTGCATGCTCAAATTATGATGCACCAGCTATGCTAGTATATGTTATAGTTGTGCCTTTACCAACTACTTTACTGACTTTTTATCAGTTTTGACTGGACTATTATATCAAAATGCTCAATGAGAAGGAAAACTTCTTACCAAGTAAATAGTGCTCACTACTGTATGTTCTATCCTCTTGTATGCATGTATATACATTTATACACAAAATGACTTTAATGAATTAATACTGTTTAAAGCTTATGAGAGAAGACGATCTAACATTGACAATATGTGGATACCTCAATTATGTTTATCATCCGATTCTGTTGATGATAGACATTATTTAAAGAGTTACACATCTATTGCACTACAATATTATCAATATATTTGGCCACTTCTTTCAAACATAATAACCAAATTAAAGAAATAACTAATATCGAGATATAGAGAACTGTAAATGATGTCGACACTTCATTTCCTTACTAAAAGGAACAGATTATTAGTAATCAAGCAACATGAACAGAGCAATAATCAGATGCAGCATTAATGCAAGATCTTTGTGTTAGGCTACAAATATTAGCACCTCACTTAATAAGCTTGTCAGAGTAGGTGTAACTGTAACATTTTGGGTCAAACAATATTGAGGTGTTTTGTTTTTTTTGAAGAAAATACTGAAACATGTAATTGGGTGATAACTCACCAGACAGAAATCTGTGTATATAAAATCAGGGTGTTAACTTAACTATGTCAGTTGAAGAATTACCCAAGAAACTGGAAATTGTTAGGAGTACTCACTTTAGATCAATATATAATGAAAAACCAAAAAAAAAAAAAAAAAAAAAAAAAAAAAAAAAAAAAAAAAAAAAGGTATTAATAAATCGGTACTAAATTGAAATAATAGATGAATTAAAATATTCTTGTTTCTTTTTAATCTTTTAAATGAATAAAATCAATATCTTTTCTTTTTTTAATTGATGAAGAAAAAAATGAAAGAAAAGTAAGGGGTCTTCAAGTATGTTGATTTGGTAAAGGTTCGTCGATCTGGACTGTTGGCTGCACATGTCATTCATATTCATTGTATCAGCATAATTCAGCTGTGGAAGAGTCCTCACTGATGGATGAATATGGGAAAGAGGTCTTACCAGCATGAACTGTAGTCACTACCTGCTTTGTTTGGTGAGGGTGGCCTTGGTCTTGGTCTTGATCTTGTAACCACTGAGATACACCCCTGCAAGGATGTAAACATAAACAATATCACATTAATGATCTAGCTATAATGGTGTTATTGTTAGACACAAATGTACTCTGTAAGACAATGCACTGGTAAAATTCCACCATCCTAATTGGAAGTTAGTACACCTAACTCTATAATCATCTACAGTGTTCTCTATACTTGCAGTGGATTCTGCTGAGTTAGCACTGTCTCTGTGCAATAGAGGCACTTGCCTACTCTACAAACAATCACTATCAAGGGCTTGTAAGCTTCTACTGTTGAATAGCATTAGAATAGGAATGGTATCATAGAGGTGTAGTGTCAACCTGAGATATTCACCCTCCCTCTCCCCCACCCCCCCTCCCCCCTCCAGCCAAGTTTCCTCCCTCCTTAAGGTTTTTTTTTAATAACTGATGAATATAGTATAGCTGTTTGTTTTTTCTTTAAAAATGTCACATATTTGCTGAAAGTCTAATGATTTACAGGCCTTTAACTCTGATTATCATTAGCTAGGTAACATCTCTGGCCCTGTTTCTCAGGAGAGTATTAATCGACTTTATTTCACTGAATTACCTCTCTACTACTGCAGTTCCAACTGGATCAGCAAGAAAAATATTGAGAAGCTTGATAGTGATGAGTGTGACTTGTTAGCAACTAAGTGCAAACCACTAAACCACATAAGTTGTCCGAAAAATCATTTTTATAGTAGCATTGAACCAATATTTAATATATATTTTTGTTCGTAAGTATGCTTCTATGGTTAAATGAATGAATGAATGTACATGTGGTATGTGTGTATAGGCAAAACTTGCAGTGGATTTTGGCTGAGTCAGCACTATCTCTGTGCAAGAGGTATTCACCTACTCTATAAACTATCACTATGATCCACCCCATAGACCAAAAGGAACAAAAATTTCACAGCTTGCATTTGGCACACCTGGGATTGTTTTAAGCCTAATCCACATAATAATCATTGTAAAAGCATGGTACACAATACAACATCAAATAATATAACCCTTACCAAATTAATACATCTAGTACCAAATTATCACATCTTGTACCGAATTATTATATCCCTTACCTTACATTTTCTACTAAATTGGTATATCCATTATGAAACAATCGATTTTAGAATAATAATTGTTTATTAGTTGGAGTCTTCCAGGGGAATCATACAACTAAAAAATCTACAGGAAGTGTAATCCAGCAATCACAAAAGCACATGTCTACTTAGCAGGAAAATGCTGGGTTCCTTTCCAGGACTGGGCAGGTTTGCCAAGTTGGCTATTTTAAAAGAGAATATATAGGTGCAAACATTTTTTTTAAAGATTTTTCAGGGGTATAAGCAACATCCTTCAAAAACTGACCACATCAAGTTGTCTATCCAATTACGCAATATCAAAGCATGATTTTTAAAAATGCTGAACAAAGGGACCATTGAAACTCTCCTGTAATCACTTCCTCATATCACCCACCCACCAGTTAATGAACCTCACAAATGATAATAAATTCTGGGCAATAATGTTGCCATGCATACTAGGTGTAATGTCTAATGCATGATCAAAATGGTATTAATCCTCAAATTTCAGTTCTTAAAGTGATACAAGGCTAAAAATAGTGACACACTAATATTTGCAATTGTTGCAATTCTTCTTCTTGGGGTCAACTTCTATTGTCCCCATAGCTTATTCTCTTTAACAGAACAAGACCAGAAATTTCAAGCCAAAACCTGCTCATTAATGATTTAATGTTTTTATTTAATCACAAGTTTAAAAAAAAAGTTCTTTTATAAAAAAAAAATTTTTTTTTAAACAGTAAAAAAGGGGGGAGAAAGGGAAAAATAAGGAGAAAAGGGGAAAAAAAACTTAACCATGACCAGAAGTTGAACCGGGACCTCAGCACGGGTTGGAGGAAGTAAAGGTTGTGGGTAAAAATAGATGGTTTCTTACAATTGGTAAGGATCTCTTCAGAGAAGGTTAAGTCCAGTTTTTCCAGGTAATCCAAGAGATAAAGGTCAAAAAAAGTATTTTCAAGCCAAATAAAGGCCAATATGAAGTAATAAAAGATTCTCTGTCATATACTCAAATAATTGTACAATTTTATCACATAAATTTTAGTTTAAAAAGTTGATTGAGCAACTCAACCACACTATACTTTAAAAGTTATCATATGCATATGACTTTAAAATTCATATTCCAAAACAGAGAAAATGCCCAGGACAGTTGCAAAGCATAATATGCATATACATTTAACTGGCAGTCTCTCTGATCTGCACAAAACTTTTACTAATTTTAGTTATATTTTTGTTTTAGTTGACACAGTTTCTTGACAAAATTTGATGATTTTTAATTCTCCTGGTATAGTGATTTTTCATGTTCATTTATTAAATTTTAAATGAAATAATTTTGAAGGAAAAATAATTAATAAGTACTTGGATATACATTTTTAAAGCAATTTTTTAAAAAAGCTAAGTATATGGTAACAAGAAAGACCAGTAAAAATGAACTCTAAGTTAGGTAGAATTTATTTTAAGACAGTATTGACTTATTTGTCCAAAAAATAGCCAGCCTGGCAACACTGGTTAAGCTATAGCTAACATTAGTCCAACTATAATTTTTAACTTCTTTGTCATACCCCTAAAAAACCACAAAAAATTCACACTCTAACGTTGACTTCAAGCACTAGAAAGTAAAGGAACAATAACATTTATTTATTTTTTCAACCCTTGTGTTCACCATGCATATATTCTTCTCATGATTGAAATCATATTGCATAAGAAACAAAGGTCAGGAAAGCCAAGACAGAGAGTTTATCTATATTCTGTCTGGCTTCTGAAAAAATGGTAGAACTTTTGCATATGATCCAGGAGCCGGACAGAAGGGCACAGTCCAGGACTTTCCCAGAAATACAGAGACAGTTGGCACTCATGCAAACAATAGAAATTTGAATTTTTTTTAAGTGGATGGCTGCTTTCAAGAAATATATAAAAGGCAAACCTAATTTGTCTTCTTTTTTTTAGCTTTAAAAAATTGGTTGGCTTTAAACAGGTGTGTGTTGATATAAATTTCAGGTATAAAAAATTATGATTGATATTCGTTTATCAGTAATTGCACATTCATTTCCAATCACTTACTAATACTTATAATTTTGATTTTGATTTTCCATGGGAAAATCAAATCAATTGTATTCATATAAAAAGTACAAAAGTGCTTCCTTCATGCTCAGGGTAAGCCACTCATAAGTAATAGATCTGCTGGAGGTTTAAGAAAAGGATTTTGATTGAAGGGTGACCCAAAAAGAGGATGATCTCTTGCCACACTTATATATCAAGAACAGAGTATTTAGTGAAATTTTCTCAAGGATATCAGCACAGAGATGGCGGCTGCTATAAATTATCTGTGACATTTTATCAGCTGCTCCCCACTCCTATACGGAAATGATGGCACACAAATTAGGATTTGGCAGTATACTCTCCAATTTCTGGAGATGGAGGTTATCTTCTACAAAATAAATCTCCTGCTTCCCTGTAGTGCAAGCATTGAATGCCTCCTTTCTATTCGTGGAGGTTAGTTTAGAAAGAACTGGCACAAGATGAGGGGCAAATCCTTTGATGATTATATAATTGATCTCTTACAAAATTATTGTATCCAATACCAAATTGTTACATCCCGTACAATATTCTTATATCCCTTAACAAATTAGGCCATACTAAAGTATTACTTCACTTACCAAATTATTATATAACTTACCAAATTATTTACCTATAACAAAATTTCCTTACCAAAAGTATACATACCTTACCAAGTTATTATGTACCTAACCAAATCATAGCATATTACCAAATTCCCATACCAAAATAATACATCCCTTTACAAACTCAATAAAGTGATTTGGTACCTATTTCAACTCCAGCATTCTTCCCAGAATCATTTACAATCAGCTTTAGCTATGAACTATCGCTAGTTCATCACCATCACACCCCTTCGCTAACCACACCACTTCCCTAATCATAACCACTCACATACAATTTATTGGGAGTGGATGAATTCTGGCTGGCAGCGTGCCTGACAACTGCCTGAGCTACTTGTGTGGCTGCCTGTGACTGGGTCATGTTGTGGTGAGTGCCATGCATGTGAGAAGCCATGTCCACCTGACGAGATATCCACAGATCCTGCATCTCCTCCATCCACTGAGTCAGCAAGGCTGCATGGATATCAAACATAGATTAACACACAATGCAAATCACTAGTTGTTCAAATATGCTTGATATATGTTCTAATTTTAGTACAGCAGCTCCACCAAGCTATTTTTTTCCATTCTATGGAAAGGTCTTGAATGGTTCACTACATGTAATCTGATATCATCCTAGCATTAGTAATTCTATCCCAGGACTCCATTGATAATGAACTTCCGATGGATGGTGGGAACCTTTGGACAATATCTGAATATTTGATCAACTTGAGTATATAACCCTAGCACTGACGATAACCCTGTCACTGACTATAACCCTAGCACTGACCATAAAAATAGTACTGACTATAAAACTAGCACTGATTACAACCCTAGCACTGACAATAATCCTATTACTGATCATAACCCTAGCACTGACCATATCCCTGGTACTAAACATAACACTAGCTCTTATTATAATCTTATAAAATCACATTAGCACCCCCCCCCCCCCCCACCCCAACCCATGAATTCATTTTTTTTTGTTTTACACTCAGTTATATGTGGGCGGGGGAGGAGGGGAATCATATGTCAAATTAAATTCTCAAAAAAGGGATTATGTGGCACCTATTAAATTTAGACCAAAAATTGGCTTTAGCACCACACATTTTATATTGATTTGACTATTAAGGATGTATAATGATGATTATAAGACTATATAACAGATGCATATATTCACCAGCATATTCACACACACTCTCACTAATAAGCATGAACACTCACATGAACTAGACAACACACAATACTAAAGTAAGCACACATGCACTAACACACCCTCACATACTCACAAAAAACATCCATTAACATAGTTTGAATTGGAAAAAGTAGAATCTTGAATTATTATACCGAGAATGTGTCACATATTGCATGTATTAGGTCCTTAGAGGATCTCAAAAACAACATGAACAAGACTCTCACAATGAAATCAATACTACAGATCCCTGGACACCCTATTCCCTCCCCTAAAATGAAGGTGTGAGAGTGCTCCCTCACTAGCAATAAAGTTGGAGCTGTAAATGCTTTATGTCAAAACAAATTAGATCAAGCCACCAGGAATGACTCAGCAAAAGACTGGTTGATAATCCATATTGCATTCATCCTCACTTA